>VYZQ01030181.1:0-15987 GCA_013400655.1 Mystacornis crossleyi
TATGTCCCCAAGCATGCCTCCCTTCCAGGGCCCCCTCTGCCCACGGGAAGGGGGGGCGAGTCCCAACAAGGAACTAAAAGTTAAACAGTACAGAAAAAGACCTCATAAGATTAAATACTGGAAAAATGTGTAGAAGTTCCCCAGCAAAATATTTTTGTAATCTAAAAACAGTACCATAAATGTATGGAAAAGATAATGTATTAAATAATTATACCATTATTATAAATAATGGTATTCAACAATACCATTATTAAAAATCTCTTCCACTAGATAGATGTTAAAAATAGATATTGCTGGGATCCAGAGAGAAGATCAAACATAGCCCATGCATTGCAGACCCTTCCAAATGCTCAGTTTCTGTCTGTAGATGTAAAAGATGGAATGTTTGGAACCTGACTGCAAAATTTCAGAGGAGGTGATAATGCTACTAAATCAAAAGCCTGGTTATTTTTAAATCTTAGATTTGAAACTATCTCCGAACTGAAGGTTCACAAATTGCTAGTGTTGTTTGGGTGTTCTTTGATATAGTTCCAAGCAGATGCAGAGAGGAGTACAACCTTGTTTTGTTGCCTGAGTGAAGGTTTATCTAGGATGCTTCTGAGGGATGTGTCATTCTATCCAGTAATTAAAAACCATGCTTTCTGACTAATCCATCATTGAAAGTTTACTCATCTAGATTCAGATTTCTTATATAATTCCTTGGTACTTAATTGAATCTTTGGAGCCATATATTCCTACAAACAGACAGGATATCAAATAGGCATGTCCCCATGTTGCGGCGGTTGTGGCTGCCGCCAGAGTAATTGGGGAACCGCAGGGGCCCTGAGCAGCTGTTGATTCCTGGTGGCCTGGCTCTGAGGTTTAATATCTCCTCCTAGTTCACGGCGAGCACCTGCAAGTCCGTGCAGCCTTATGTAGATTATCGGTGTTTGGTTGGCCCCTTGGCCCTCTGCCCCATCTCATTGAATATGTATGTTCCCTTTCTAATATGTATGTTTTCTAGAATATTCTTCATTGTTCGATGCCCCATTGGTCCCCTGTCCCCTTCTCCCTCAGCTCTCTGTCCCACTGGTTTGTAAGCTGTCATTCTGCGCCCTCTCCACCCCCTAGCCCTTTCCTGACTGGTTGCAATACCCTCTATAAAACCCCTGGACCCTCTGTATGTTGCATCTTTCATGCCTGGACCCTTCCCAGAATAAATCCTTGGAAACCCATACGGAAGGCCCCTTCTGTCTCCCTTGTGCTTGGCTGATACTTTTGGACTTTCACTGCTCGTGGGTGTGTGTGCCTCCATTGCACAGGTGGTTAGAGTGCTTGTGTGGTGGCCTCGTGTCTCCTCTGGGGAGCCTGCAACAGGAGATCGGCTGCCCTGGGAGCACTAGACCTCACGTGGGGTGCTCGGGGAAGGCGCAGCATGGTTTCTACCACCTACACCGCGAGCTGCATCATCCCCGTACACAGATCAGTATCTGAGGTGAAATCTAACAGAAACAAGTACTTATAGCATCATAAAAATATACCTTTCACTTATGGAGGAAAAAAGAAAAAAGTGGGTGAAAAAATGAAGGAACTCATCAGTTATTACCTCTTATTAAGGACATAAGGTAAGTGACAAAATTCAGTACGAACTCTCTAAACAGATCTCATTGACTAGAGAAGTCCTTGGGTACTATTTAATATCCCAGTCTTATATCCCGAGTCAATTTCAGTGCGTCCTTAGACATCCTAGATGTTTCCCATATTTCTCACATCCTAGTGAAAGAAGAAGAAACCCCTAGCTCTTGAGAAGTGAGGAGCATTTGGAACTGAAGCTAAAAAAATTGTTCCATTTTGGCATATGTATTACCTGATGACAACGGCATGTCTGGATTTTCCAAGGAACACACCTGCCAGTCAGCACTCTCAGAAACACCTCTGCAGGGTGATTGGAGGTGTGGCAAAAGAAGAGGTCACAAAATGAACAAATGAGCAAATCATGGCTCCTTTTCTTTCCATGAGAACTTAGTGCTCGCAACACTGCATTCTTGGAAATTAATCTCTCACACAGCCCTAAAAAGTAGTGAAATTCAAGAAATATCCATCTTGTGTTGCTTGTGGCCCTCACCTTTGTGCTGGAAATATCCCACAGTATGGATGAAAACAGTCTTAAGTTCTTCTGTTATCTCTTCTGAATTTCCTATAATGTTTTTGATTTTAGGAATTCCCTAAATACAAAGTGTCTTAGAAAGGAGCTATTGTTTATTCCGTGCAGAGTGCAAGGTGGAAGTTTTCCATGGATCATGCATGTCAAGGAATAAAAAGCAAGAGAATTTATACATTGAAATCTACGTAAACCCACCTATCTAATACATAGTTATGCCTACAGATTGCATAATTGTTTAGCTTGTGCCATTTTATGAAATACGAGGCACCTCTGTGGGCCTCTTAGGGGGCCTCTGGTGATCTCTGGTTTGGGGAGGTGCACCCTACTTAGTTTTGAGCAACATTCAGTTCAGTATGCACAGAATTCCGGGTTGATTGCCAAGGAAGATGTGATCTGTAACTCAGCACCACATCTTCTCAGACAATTGCAAAACAGGTCATAAAATACAAAAGCTTTCTGTAAACATTGAGCAACATCTGCTTAATACACCTGATAGCATCTTTTTACATTCAACAGAGAGGTTAAAGGTGAGAATGATACCATCTGGTTCCATCTGCAACAGAGATCAAAAGAAGGGACAGAGACAGTGAATTCTGCTTAAAGACTCAGAGCCTAAAAATACAGAGAATTCTGCTTAAAGACATCAGTAAGAGTTCCAACTGCTGGTTATTTATTTATGTGGACAATGGCTCACTATACTGATCATTTTTAAAAGTCAAACAATCACTAAAAAGTAATGCTGCTCAGTCAAAATTCTCTTGAAGTTCTTTGAGTGACAAAGTTTGGAGAGCCCTTTTGGAAATCTAGGCCTAGGAGTTGTCCCTAGGTCTTCAATATAGCTCAGGGATGTCGGGGTCAGGATGAACGTGCAGGACATGGTGCCTTTCGTTCCTCCACTCAAGCTGCTTAAATACACTGCCATTCAGCAAGCCACAGAACGGAAGACTGTATAGACACCCTCACTGATGCTGTCTGGGTTAGAACTCTGCAAGTGGATTGCTAATGTGTTATTTTATGCACCATAAGGAAAATAATTTTGAACAGAGAGATGAAATAAATTTTTACCTTGTCACGGTGTACTGTGAACGTAATGATGTGTCCTTGCAATGTGTGTTTCTCCTTTGACTTTGCATTGCTGCCACATCACCTGAGGCAAAATGGCTTAGATTAAGTATGTAACTTCCATTACTTCCTTCCCTGTCTGAAAAGTGTGTTTAAAATTCTTCCTTCTCCTCACCAGATCTCAATTTTTTGAAATGCAGCTATCAAGAGGAACATAACCATAAATAAGAAATAGTACTGTCTCCAGTCTAGGGATTGATGAAAAATAGAGAATGATCTTCCTCTGCTTCTTTCTTAGACTCTTGCCTTCTGAGAAAGATTAAGACAGTCTCACTGAACTGCAAGGAACCTATTGAGATTCTGCTATGACCCTTCGACAGACACTCAAAAGGGCAACAGACAATTTCTTTTGTCAGAGCAAGCTTGTTTCACTGTAAAAACATCAGCATCTCAGCAAAAATGACTAACTTCCAGATGAACCACTTGAAATGAAAGCCAGGGCAGGAGTAGGGAAAGGGGGGTAATAATCCTAAAAGGAGAAGTATTTCATGGGAGAAGTGCGCACTGTAGTGTTGCCTGCAAAATTCTTCTGGATCTCTGGGGTTGCTGATTTAGCAGGGGTGATTGAGAGGGCTTTAAACTAGGTTTGAAGGGGAAAGAGAATAAGACCAGACTCACTCGAGATGAACCGGCACAGAGGAATGCTGGTGTTGGGGGTGAAATTGACAGCCCAGCTGAAGTGCATCTGCACCAATGCACGCAGCATAGGTAACTAACGGTGGAAGCCATTGTCAGCAGGAAGCTGTGATGTAGTTATCATTATGGAAATGTGGTGGGATGACTGGAGTGCTGCAGTGGATGGCTACCAGCTCTTCAGAAGGGACAGGCGAGGAAGGAGAGGTGATGGGGTGGCTCTGTGCACTGGGGAGGAGCTCAGGGACAGTGGGGATAAGGCTGAGTGCCTGTGGTGACAATCAGAGGGATGGCCAGCAAGGCAGAGATCCTGCTGGGAGTCTGTTACAGNGATCCTGCTGGGAGTCTGTTACAGGCCAGCCAACCACGATGAAGTGAAACATTCTATCAGTGGATGACCTCTAGCCCTTGTTCTTGTGGGAGACTTTAACTCAGCAAATGTCTGCTGGAAGCACAACACAGTGGAGAGGAGGCAGTCTAGGAGGTTCCTGGAGAGTGTGGAAGGTAAGTTCCTGACACAGCCGGTGAGGGAGCCTACCAGGGCATGCCCTGCCAGACCTGCTGTTTACAAACAGAGAAGGCCTGTGTGGTAGTTGGAGGCTGTCCTGGGAACAGATGGGGAAATAATGAAGGGTGTCAGCAAAAGCTCTACCTTGAGTGTACTGGGGGCACACTTTGGCCTGTTCAAGACACTGGTTCAGACAGTCACTTGCGAAATGCTTAGTAACAAGGGGTTCCAGAAAGCCTGGACATGCTTTGAGAAGGAAATCTTAAAGGCGCAGAAGCAGGCTCTCCCTGTTTGCTAAAAGAAGGCCTGACTGAACAGGGAGCTTTTGCTGGAACTGAGATAAAAAAGAGAGTTCACCACCTTCGGAAGAAGAGGCAGGCAATTCAAGAAGAGTGCACAGATGTCAATAGGTCATAAAGAGAGAATATAGGTAAGGCAAAACCTCAGCTAGAATTCAATCTGGCCAGTGCTGTGAAAGATAATAAAAAGTGCCTTTATAAATATATTAACAATGAAAGGATGGCCAAGGCAAATCTTCATCTTTTATTGGATGNATCTTTGATTGGATGGAGAGAGGGAAAATTGTCACCAAGGATAAGGAAAAGGCTGGGTTGCTTGATACCATCTCTGCCTCAGTTATTAACAAATTGCCCAGTTATCCTCAGGGCAGCCAGTCCTGATAGACAGGGATGGGGAGCAGGATTGACCCTCTGCGATCCAGGAGGAATTATTTAATGACCTGCTGTGCTACTTGGACAGTCAGAAGTGGGACTGAATGGGATTTGCCCAGGCATACTGAGGGAGTGGAGGAAGAGCTCACCAAGCCACTCTCCATCATTTATCATCAGTCCTGACTAACCAGGGAAGTCCCAGACAACTGGAGGCTGGCCAGTGTGATGTCCATCTACAGGAAGGGGTGGAAGGAGGATCCGGGGAATTGCAGACCTGTCAGCCTGACCTCAGTGCTGGGGAAGGTCATGCAATAGATCAACTTGCGTGCCATCAGGCAGAACATACAGGACAACCAGGGGATTAGACCCAGCTGTTCAAGAAAATGACTGGACATGGCACTTAGTGCTGTTGTTTAGTTGACAAGGTGTTGGGTCAAAGGTTGAACTCAAAGGACAATCTTGGAGGTCTTTTCCAGCCTTAATGATTCTATAATTAGGAATTTTCAAGAAACTTCTTCTTTAACCTGGTTAAAATGTAAGGACATTAAATATCCTATGAAGGGAATAATTTTTGATACTGAAAAGTACCCAAATTCAATAGGTACACATCAGTACAGTATGTATTTTCATCAGAAAAGCCCCCAAACATAATATGTCACACTGTAGTAAAAGCATGCCCTTAAAAGAATGAAGTAACTGCTGAATCCAAGAATGTTTCTAGAATTAATTAAATTAACATTATTATTAAATGCAAGGAAATCAGACTAGCATTAGATACAGTTGAGAATAATATAGCAGAAAATATATTCTGTTCACACTGTTGTCACTGGGAGTTCTTTTCCCTTTCCTGAAGAGGTTCTAAATCTTATTTTCATATTTCCAGTTTGTTCAATTATCACTGAAGTTCTAATTCTTATTACCCTGGAGTTTCCTTAATCCACATTTCTGCATCTGTGCAGAATAAATCTCCAGATGTACAGATGCTTTGAGGGTGGAAAGTATTGTGATTCATGCTCAGATTTGGATTAAAAGAGGTCATGAGATTCCTCCTTGAATCAAACATGAAGGCATACTTCTTTGTATGAAGTATGTGTATGAAGGCATACTCCTTTGAGTCATCTGAATAACATCAATTTCCACAAAACATTAAAAAACCCAGAAGAAACACACTTTATAAAATAGGCAGACCACTCACCTATTTGAACATCTATTTAGCACGTGTAAGACTTCAAAAGAACTTTTCAAGTCTGAGGTAAGAAAATAATAGCACCATGCAGGACCTTTTATTAATAATCTAAGGTTCTAATTTTATAACAAAATTTATTAAATTATCTGAAGCTCTGTCGCCTCTCTGTTTTTATAACAAATCTATTAGTCAGAAGTGTGCCTTTTCGCCTCCATAACGGAACTGAGAGAACCCATTATGGTACTATCACAATGATCGTATGATAATCCTTTGTATTGTGGATTATCACCTAAGATCATTTTTTATAAACCAAGACCACCTTCTGCTGGGTAACACATAAACACAAAGGAGAAGACAGTGCTTATCCCTCAGTGTTGCAGTCTATAGCATAGTCTATAGCATGGCAGGTTCACTAACTCCGCTCTCTCGAGTGCAGTAAATAAAAGCGTGCTCCCAGCTGGCACACTTGCCTGATCCCGATACACCAGCAACAGCCATGGAAAAACTCTGATGTACATTCACCAGCACTTTCAAAGTAGGATGCCATTCACTGCAACCCTGCACAGCTCCTTTCTTCAAAGCCTACTTAATCAAGGTGAGAGGGTTTAAATCCACATGCCAGCTGTGTTATATTTGTAGAGAATAATGGAAATGTAAATCTGCAGCCAAGGTCAGAATGCACTCTGTAGGACAACCCGTTCTTTGTGCCCTTCTTTCGCAACCCAGACCTTGTGATTTTTTGCTCAAAAGCTTTTTATGGTAAAGGTGGAGACATGAGAAATACTTTTCCATGACAATTACAGCTCTGATAAACTGCAGAACACAGGATAGCTAATTAGTGTTTTGATTAGACAGCTGGAATCGTAGCCATGAACAACTTTTGTCACAATGTTCTTAAATTCTGCATTCCATATGAATTCAAATTACTTCAGTAATGCAAGTGCAAAGTGTTGAAATTCTATCCTGGTATAAGTGGGGTGCTGCAAGGACTGTTCTGTTCCTGATAAAGGTAAATATGACATAAAGCTATTATCTGCCATTTATAAATAAAGTGTAATTATTCCTGTTTTTAACAATCATGTTTGCTTCTTCCATTAACCATGATAGTATAAGCACATTCATGCCTATTCATTAGATACTGAATTAAACTGAAATGTAAAAGGGAGATGGGTAAGAAAAATTTTTGTATAGTCTTAATAGTGCTGCATCATTCTAAAATTTGTTGTACCTATGATTCTCTCAACTGTTACAAGCACAGTTAACTTAAAACAGAAGTAAAGGACAAAGGATGACAGATGGTTATGAAAATACCTTTATGACTAAATTCCTTGGATTCTGCATGCAAAAGTGCCAAGAAAGAGAGGTATCCACACTTCAAATCATCTTTGTGCACCTTACATAATTTCATTTTACTCACACTAGAAAACACTGCATTTAAAAGTATCCTCAACCAAGATATTTTTTGGAGCACCAAAGCTGTTTGCTTTTCCAGCCTCAAGGAGTTTCCGTGAACTTTATTTTTCAAGGAGTCTAGAACTTCCCTTTAAAAATCTCTTAATGTCATATTTCTTATTTCTCAAATACAGTTCTTGTCATAAATTCCTGCAAGAGACCAAGAAAAGGACTTTTCTTTACCTGCACACTCACTTGCTTATTTCAAGGCTAGGATGACCTGCATGATAAATTAAACTTGCAAATGCTAGGAAACACTTATTTTTAGTAAGAAAATAGTACACTGGTAATTGTTTCTACAATTTTCTAAACTGGCTAAACATTTAAAAAGCTTGCCTAGATGGATTAGCTTATTATCCACCTCAGAGGGAATTTTATTTCTATTACAAATTTTAAGATTTTTAAAGTCAGGCTATTTATTATAAAATTTTGATTTGTTCCTATTTTTTGTTTCTAATGAGAGAGAGGAATTTGTGATCTTCTATGAGTTTGAAGATTTTAGTCATCATGATGTAAGCCGTGTCCTACTGAATGTTTTGGGTGAAGATGCATCTTTAGATTCCTGTAAGTCCTGTAAGACCTCTAAACAATTGTCTTTCCTTTTTGGGTGTTATGCAGAAAAAAATTTGGTCTTTAGGGCATAATCCATTACAAAGACACTGGTGAAGCCTCCACTGACTTCAGAATTTTTTAATAAAGCTTAGATTCAATTTCTGCCTTACGTATATGAAATTCAACATATCTTCCCCAAATATTTAGCACTTTTAAATTAAATTCTGAATTTTTTTTATTTTTCAGAATTTACATATAAAGAAATATAATGAATAATGGATTATAAGGAACTAAAAATGAGTCAGAATTTTAGCATCTGTGTAAGCAAGTCCTGTGCTCAGAATAATCCAAACAATGGAACAAAAGAACCCTTTAAGGTTCATTACGAAAAGTAATTGAGATTTTGTATCCCAGCTGTATTTGAAAACACTGTTATACCTGCTTTTTAACTGGGAAGACCGGAAGACTAATCAACTCAGACGACTTTTAAAAGGATTTGAGGGGCCGGTTTAAATAACAGATATTCATCCTGGAGAATTAACTGAGTTACAAAGCCCTGCTGGTTTTTGTGATGTGGAGATAAGAATGAAGCCAGATAGCCAAGTTATCTCACTACCAGATTACATGTTATATCCCTGCCTATGGTTAAAGATCCCGTGGTTGCAGACCAGCTCATGTGTCTGATGGACACCGGGGGGCAGCAGTCGATTGTTTGTAAGCTGGTTAAGCCTAAATGCTTTTCTTAAGTATGCCATTTCATTTGTTAAACCCTTAATTGTTCAAAAGGGTTCAATTTTCAAACTAGAATCTAATAAACTCATCAACCCCCACCTCTGACTGCTTTGTTACGTGTGCATACATGCTATGTCATACATTATTACACCAAAAGGCCTTAGCAGAATCTTGGATATATGTTTATATGATGAGAAAATTGGTCAGTCAGCATTTACACACAGTTTTTGGCTTCTGCAACAAAACTTTTAAGAAAGGTGTTTTTTGTCTGCTGAGAAAAGAACAGAAAGCCTCAAATATGTTCCCCATAATTGTGTTATAAAACACACCGTGGTCGTTGCTAACATGAGACAGGAAAGCCAAAGTGGAAGTCTGATATTCTATTTCAACTCATGTGGTCTTGCTAGTTTCCTGCAAGCTAACATGTTGTAAAGAAAGGAAAAGCAAAATGAAAGTTTATTTGGGCTGAGAGCAACTCAGAGATTGTTCATGTGTTAGATTTTGATTTTGAATCTTTGGAGAAACTACATAAAGGAAAAAGTTTCAAGAAAATTGTTAACTCCCCACCCCCAGGCCCTCAAACCATCGTAAATCTACCTATTACTGCCTTCAGAAACTGACGTGAGGGTAAATATTTTCCCACTCCACCCTAGTTGCAAAGTCAGAAAGTAAATGGGATTAATTCATCATTCTTGAGCACACTCTTTGATGTAGTCTGTAGCTTCATGTTTGCCTATTTTTTTCTTCTCAAGATTTTTGCTTCTTTCAGTGCACAGTATCAACATTACACATCTCACGGTGACAAAAAGAAATGGGAAGAAATACCATTGCACAAAGCCATAACATCATCTATTGAGGTAATAAGAAAATTCTCCGCGCAGACCTTCATGCTTGAACTAATAGAGTAATGCTGTGACATATTGCCAGCCAGTTTGGACAAGCCCTAAAGGAAGCCACTCCTGCGGTTTTTAGTGTCAAGTAAACACTGAACCTGCAGAAACAGATTTACCTTGAGGTGCCTTTCTCCTTCGCAACTCAAAATACCGTAAAAGGGGAGATTAAGAACACAGACCCATTAGATAAACCTTAAATCATAGAATCATTTATGCTGGAAAAAACCCTTAAGATCACTGAGTCCAGTTGTAAACCTGACAGTGGCAAGTCCACCCCTAAACCATGTAACTAAGTGCTACATCTACACATCATTTAAATACCTCCAGGGATGCTGACTCAACCACTTCTCTGGTCAGCCTGTTCCAATGTTTTACAAGCCTTATGGTGAAGGAATTTTCCCTGTTATTCAGTCAAAACCTTCCCTGGCACATCTTGAGACCATTTCCCTGTGTCTTATTGCTTGTCAGCTGGGACAGGAGGCTGACCCCAACCTGGCTACAACCTTCGTTCAGGCAGTTGTAGGGAGTAATAAAATCACCCTTGAGCCTCCTTTTCTCCAGACGAAACAATCTCAGCTCCCTCAGCTGCTCCTCATATGACTTGTGCTCCAGACTTTTCACCAGCTTCCGTTTCCCTTCTCTGGACACGCTCCAGCCCCTCAATGTCCTTCATGAACTGTACAAAGGATTCAAACACTGGTGCACCCTCACCAGTGTTGAGTACAGGGGAACAATCCCTGCCCTGCTCCTGCTGGCCATGCTATTGCTTATACAAGCCAGGATGACATTGGCTTTCTTGGCCACCTGAGCACAACTGGCTCATGTTCAGCATGTCAACCAGCACTTGCATGTTCTTTCCCACCAGGCACCTCTCCAGGCACTCTGCCCCCAGCCTGTAGTTTTGCATGGGGTTGTTGTCACCCAAGGGCGGGACTCTTCAAAAAATTTCCAGTTATATTCCAAACTTAATCTTTCTAAAAAGAATGTTTGCCAGAATTTTTGCAGAATTTTGAACCCTGGACAAAACAAAATAGCCTGCATCAGTGGAGAGACATAAGACTTGTAAAACTGAAGTTACAATGTTTTCGCTTGTCAGAGTTGTAAGATGTTATAGTGAGAAGTAATAAGTGATCTAATACTACTAGATCTGCCTGAAATATTTGTGTGTGTGTGTGTGTGTAAATGTTTTAAAATTTGTATAGTTGACTGAAAGAAACAAACATTTCAGATACTGCTGATTTAATCATCACGATGATTCTTCAGTTATTTCTGTAGAGCTACAATTCTCAAATGACAGGTCAAGACTTTCAAGCAAGTCATGAGGTGTAAGAGGGTAGAAGACACAAAGTGACAGAAGGAGCAGTTTAAGTGCTTGTGAGGCGTCCAGAAGCTCAGCTTCAAGGTGGGAAAGTGAGAAAAGGCCATACTGACCGATAGCACATATTTTTCAGCCAAGGATCTGCCTTTCATTACTGGCAATCACTCAGTTATCCCTGTTTTTCATGACTGGCAATCACTCCCTGACAGTTATTCCCCTTTTTATAACACCCTTTTCTGGACAAGCCAAGTTCCTAGCATGGGTTCATAGACTGTGCCAAGGACAGAGCTTGCAAAGAGTTTAACCACTAATGGAATATATACACACTTACCCATACAAATATCCAAATATTGCCCATATACTAGAAAAATGAGAAAATCACATTACTTTCAAATTCCCAAATTCCATTAAACAAAACTTAAAAGACTTATGTCTGGTGAAACTTTAAAAATTGTTGTCATATATGATCCTACTGTTACTGACACACCAAGAGACTCAAACCAAAACTCAAACGATCATGAAGTGGCTTTGAAAAGACACTAACAAAACCTGCCAATTCCATGTTATTTCAAATTTACTTTAGAGCTTGAAGCATCTTGCTCTACTCTTCAGGCATTTTCCCATGGCAGTAGGTGATAAAAGATAGTTCTTCCAGCATCTCACCAACTGAATTGCAGGGTTAGCACCATTAAATTGTACATATTTTCGACATGCTTAACAGCATGTAGTCTTTAATTTTAAATACTGTGAAAGCCTCACCCTGAAAGTAAACTAACAATGATGCTATTTGAGGAATGAATGAAGACTTTTTACTCTTTGAAACACCATACACAGTAACCTTTAATTTGTCATTTTGTGTTTTGTTGTACTGTCTCTTTTAATGGTTGTAACACTGGCTGCATATTTAACACTTACATATTTCTTATCCTGAAAAGTGCGTTGCAGAATGTTAATATCAAAAATGTTATTTCTTATTTTGTGAGAATAAAAATATTGCAGCTTTCCAAAATAATATGTATGAACAGCCTTATGGAGGCAGCACTGATTTACATTTAAAGCAGCACTGAAAATATCTTCTTTTAGTTTTCTGTCTTCAACATTCTTTTTTTTTGGAGGACAATTAAATATTTTCTATTAGATGAATAAATACTTGCAGAAGAATATTTTCCTAATGTGATGTCGTATGCACCAGTGTAATAGTTCTCTCAAAGAAATTGCTATTTTGTCTTCAGTTTCTTTCATCTTATTGTCTGGAATATAAACTGCTCAAGCCAGTCAATTGACTTTTCAAAGAAAAAACATTTTAATGGCACAGTTGTATCCTACTAGTTTCCAATGCTTCTTAATTTGCATCTTGCAGTGTCTCAGTCTAAAAATAAGAATGCATTGTTTCCAGGTGTTTACATGTTAAAAAAGTCACATTTTTGGGGGTACAACTTTGGAAAAAGTATAGAATTGTACAGAAATATACATGCTGCTCAGTGCTTAAAATTTCAACTTGAAGCTGAAATTAGTCGGTAAATCCTTCATCATTCATGAGCTCACTTTACTTAAAATCTTTGAATCAAATAATTCTTGATTCTCAACTATGGTAGTCTTAAAAAAAATCAGCATTAATCTGCTACCATGTGCAGAACTTGTGGTTTTAGCAGGGGTCTAATTAAAAGATTGTGAAATACAATGTGGAATTTTAAACTCGAAGGCATAGTAACAGCAGGTATAACTTGTACCTTCTGCAGGAGTTCTAAATTGTACTGAAGAATGAGAACTCTAACAGTATACAGAGGATCTTAAAGACCCAAAATGTATTGTCATTCATTACTTTAGTAGCCTTAAGAAAGCAATATGCAACATAATCCCATATTTTGCCAAGACCAAAAAATATGCCTAAAATGATCCAGCTGTGTAACTTGTCTTTTTATACTTCATGATAACAAAAATATTTCCATCTGACTAAATGTAACCTGTGATTGTCCACTACATTAAGAGCTAGGTTGTTTTCTTATGGTCATAAATATATGTTTTGGTAAAGAATACAAGCAGAAAGATGGTGTGTTAGATGTATGTTCTTAAGTCTTATGTTGTACTGATCTCAGGGGAAACAATAAGAAGTAATTAAGTAATTCAGGTTTATATAGCATATGCATCAAGGTTTGCAAGTCTGATTTTTAACTGTCTTTTTCTGTCCAATGCAATGCTGCATGTGCAAATAGAGCTTTCCACTTCCTAATCACAATCTTCCCTGAAACTGCACAGACTTTGAAATTCATATTTATTGTTTTGAATTGTGAGACGTTTCCTAAGCACAGAGACAGTTTTGGATGGCTTTTTTACTTGACTGAAGTAATACACATCAGCAATCACTTTCATCATAGTGAAGACCATAATACACAGAGATATTTCCTGCTACCACAGCTGAGCTGTGTCTTGAGTGCCTGAGGTGTGATGCTAATAGCATTTTAATCTCCTGGTATGCTGGGAAAAAAAAGAAAATAAGAAAGGAAGTAGATGGGAATGTCATGTAGTCAACACAGTACAGGGTATGAACAGATGGAGAGCAGCCCTGCGGAGAAGGATTTGGGGGTGCTGGTGGGTGAGAGGCTCGACATGACCCGGCCATGAGCACTCACAGCGCAGAGAGCCAAAGGTGTCCTGGGCTGCATCCAAAGTAGCGTGGGCAGCAGGGGAGGGAGGGGATTCTGCCCCTCTGCTCTGCTCTGGTGAGACCCCACCTGGAACACTGCATCCAGCTCTGGGGTCCCAGCACAGGAAGGACATGGACCTGTTGGAGTGAGTCCAGAGGAGGAGGCCCAGAGGGCCACCAAAATGATTGATTAGAGATAGAGCACTTCTCCTGTGAGGAAAGGCTGGGAAAATGGGGATTGCCCAGCCTGGAAAAGAGGCGGCCTCAGGGTGACCTAACTGGGCCCTTTGCTACCTGAAGGGAGCCTGCAAGAAAGATGGAGAGAGACTATTTACAAAACCATGCAGTGTTCTTAAACAGTGCAGTCAGTAAGCTTGTATCAAGGAAAATCAGTGACTTCCCATATGCTTACCACTAATTTTTAAATCCCCATAGTTCATTTAAAAAAAAAATCAATTCATTTTTATTTCATCAGACACAAACATCAGAGAGAAACACTTAATCAGACACAAACTAAAAATAAAGAGATGAGTCTTCCATCTGGTCAGGCAGAGTACATGGCATTTGCACAAGAATGGCATTTTTGGGATCCCTGAAAATGACTGTAGAATACTGACCTGTCTATCTTTCCTCCTCCCCAAATGCAGATTTTTGCACATATGTTTAAAGAGACTGAGACATGAATTTAATACCATATTTCTTCTCAATAAACAACTGGAATGACACATCACACATCAAGTTTATTGAACCTCATAATTTTATGTCACCTCTTCGGAAATGATAGGTTTGATACATGTTGTTTGGTCTCAGAATAATAATTAATTAAAAAAATCAAGGACAACATAGCAAGGGATATAAACAAAAATATGCAAAATATCACCTTGCATGAACAAAGCTAATGAAATTGTTATTCTCAAAGACTGATGTAAAAACCTGAAAGCAGTTATAGCTTAGGTAGTAACAAGAAAATGCAAGCCCCCAAACTTACACTCATATCCTGCCTCCCCATTTTCCCCAAAAGCTAAGTGAGCCACTACATTCTCTCTCATCTGAAGCACCAGTTCTAATATGGCTCATCATTAGAGAAAATAAAATTTGGAGCCAGTTCCAACTGACCCAATTAAGTTACTGGCCAAACACTCTGTGTGTGCATCCCCCTAGAAATCACAAACGTGGTGAACAAAAAAACTTGCACAGCTTTTTCTGCAATATTAGAAGCTTCTAAGTTTCATTCACAGTACTGTAAAATGGCCCAGTGTATGAGAGGTTCTGTCAGCCTAAGCATCCATGCTGTTCTTTTGCTGAAAAATGCATTCTCACATTGCTCATGTAATATAAAATAAACACCATAAGGAGATGGAAAATTTTAATGCTCCTCATGATCGGGGGAGTGAACGCAAATCAACATTTGTAATAGCCATGGAGGCAACCTACGTTTGGTAGGTCTTATCCTGATATGTGTAATAATAAGTCATTCATCTCTTGAAAAATCAGGAAAGTTGAAATGAAGAAAGGATTCTCTTAGGGGTTAGCCTTAGATTTGTTCCAAAGTTCTCATGTTTCATCCCATTCATTTACAAAAGCAATCATATAGCAGCCCTCTGATTTCGCCTTCTGGCCCTTCTCTTCCCATTCTCTTCCCAAACAGTTGCTTCAGTGATGACTATCCCACTGCCTGTCTTGTGACTTCCCATTCAGCAACACCCATCTGCTGTGACCTTTCTCTTCCTGTCTCAAGGCAGACCCATGGGAGCCACTGGAGCATTGCTTGGAGCTGGGTGTTACCCATAAGTGCTCCATAGATGAAGCAGTCCAAAATGTGTACACATCTTTCCAGATAAGAAGTTACCTGATTCAGTGACACTTTATCTGCTGGAGTTGTTTCACCTTTTTGTTTCCCAGTATATCAGGAAATACAAAAAAGTGTCAGTTTTTTGTGTTTGGTTTGTATGTGCCTTTCTTATCCAGAAAGATAGATCTCTATGATAGATCTAAGGTAAATCTCTTCATCTTTTCTACCACAGTTGTTCCATTTACAGTAATTGACCTAAACTTACACACAAAGAATTAGAGAAAGAGTGAATAAATAGTCTAGTGGGTGGGTGGGTACCTCAGTTATGGATCTGTTGGGGG
>VYZQ01030185.1:9417-53694 GCA_013400655.1 Mystacornis crossleyi
CTTGTCAGCCAAACAATCTTCAGAACAAGGCTAGATGCCAACACATTATCTCCATGACTTTTTCTTTCAGGCTTCTCCTGAGCTGACAAACAACCTGAACTCACTGAATCCTGGCTGATAGCCATATTGCTGCATGGCCTGCTGAGGTGACAAAATCCAGAGCTGGAGCAGCTTGCAGGCATGAACTTGATACCAGATTTTGTACAACTTGAGTAAATGTCTTAATAACCAATCTGCTACTTGTTTTGATGATTTTTTCCANTTCTTCACAAACAATAAGAGATTTTAAAATCTTTTCTTGTTTAGCAGGGCAAACCCAGAACCTGAGAGGAGATAAACTACTCTTTCTAGCTGTATTGCTAGGAGTGGTAGTAGTGATGAACAGCAGAGAAAGAAAAAAAAAAAAAAAGAGAAATTTATAGTGCAGAAAAATGTTAGCAACAAATAATTATAGTGACACATAAATTTGCCAGCAGTAGATTCCAACTGGAAATCAGGGCACAGATTCTCTCCCCAGTAAGCTAGTGGAACAGCTCTTCTATGAAAATTGCAAGGGATGAACAGAAATACTTTAAAGTAAAGAGCTTGGTCAACTTCTGAATCAGCCTGAATTACACATTTACCCATGATGGCAGGCAACTGCCTCAACGACTCAGTTGGGTCTGTGTTCTTTGCCTCAGTGAATAATGATTAAATGAAAGAAAAAGAGAGGCATTTTAACTTTAGAAAGGTAATGCAAGATCTGTTTGATTGAGACAGTGATTAAAGAAGTTTAACAGAGATTAACACCTCAAGTCCTTGCCTACCAGTAACTTGAGAAACTTGCCTGGGTTTTGCAATTTAAATAAAAAGTATCTGTGCGGCCAGGATTTGTATGAACACTGCTGTTGCTGCCATTTCGTCAGTCCTAGCTCATGCTCTGCTTTGGTTGCTTGTGAATCATATTCCTGAACATGTGGATAGTAAAACCGTATTCCCTCCTTGCTTTACTTCCAGCTGNGACTCTCCTCTTCAGCACAGCCAGAGCTCATGCTGTTGTCCCTGCTTGCTTTGCCAAAATCCTATTCCAACTCCTCATAAGAAAAAGATACATGAATTTTTGTTGGAACATATACAGAGACTGGGCAAAGCAGCCTGGCTAAAATGAGAGCAAGCACATAATGGAGGATGCGGTCTGCTCAGAAACGTTCATGTCAGAGAAGCTGCCTTGCAGGTCATTTCTATTTATATCTACTGAGAGCAGTCAGAAGATAGAAAAGAACTGCAAGAGCCCAAAGGCAATAAATGTATTAAATTTCCTAGATGGTGAGATATGATGACTGAGTGACTATAAGGTGACTATCGTAATAGCTGGGTCCCTACATCTTTTGTTATTTTGGATGCAGGATGCAGCAGTTGATCATTATTCATCAGTATCACTACTTCATTAGTGACAGAAAACTACTTAACTCTTATCCTAGGATGCTGGACAGTGAAAAGGCCTGCCTGTTTCATCATTTGCAGACGTCCAGCGTAGCTGAAAAAAATCTCTACCTTTCCGACCACCTTTTGTTTATCTAGGGGATATCCAATGCAGAAGAAAAACACCAATTGCTGATATATAACCTCAGAAAAAAGTTCAGAGGGAAATGTTTATATATGCTTGAGCTGATGCATGAGGTAAACTGATAGGCTGGGGCTTTGGATTTTTATACCATAAAGGGGAAGAATGAGCAGATTTACTGCCTTGTAGATTTTAACTTTAAAAATGTCACTCTAAATTCTTTTCATGCAAGTATTCAGTATTTATGCAGTTCATAGGGTACAATCAATGCTTAATTATCTCTGTTCTTCATATAAAACTTGTAAAAAGATTGAAGTGTAGCATGCTCTTTGAAGCTTCAAGCTCCCATATGGAAAGAAGTATAGTAATATCTTCCTTGCATCCTCAAAAACTCATTCCATTTATATCTATCTTCCAATAATTAGTGGAGAATGTGAAAAATAAAAATACTTGCTAACATGTAGGCTTTTGTAAACAAAGTGTGGATTGGATGGAGTACAAGGGCAACAGCACTGCTGGGACTGACCATCAGTGTTTGGGATTCATCCCACCTTATTACCTGGTGCCAGCTGATTAGTTCTTTTTTGGAACTGGTAGTTGTGATAAGAGACCAGGTCATAGTGGGAGCCCAGGTGTTGGTCCTGTGTGAGTCAAGCCCCCTTATCAGGTTGGTCTTCCTGATGGATCTCAGGTTGTTGAGTCGTATTTCCTCCTGAGAGACATAGAAAGCCATAGGCTTGGGGCTCCTGCACTACACGTTGTGCTAGTAAAGAGGGCTGTTACAAAAGCCAGAGGAAATGTCTCTGTGAGATATCAGGTGAAGAAACTATGACTTGCTGTCTACATGGAGAAATACTCTGTGTTGTTTCTGTGGAAAAGTTAATCTGCATTTACTGAATCCTCTTAGACACTCCCATTGCTCTCTAAGAATGCCAGGAAGAACATGGAGCCATACCCACAGTTTTTCTTGTTTTGCAATTCTTTGTACATGATCTGAAAGCCCATGGGGCATGGTGGATTGCTAAACCAGAAGAATATGGGCAATGATTTCTGACTCCCAATTAAAGTACATCTTTACTTCATCTTGAGGAATTGGTTGCCCTATCCCTCTTCTCCATGGAGAGCAATGAAAAATATACTCTTGACCTCTTTCTAAATTGGCTAGATTAAAACCAGATTTTGAAGTTCAAAATCTAAATTCTCATCTAGCTCTTTGTTTAGCAGTTCTAACTGTGTGTCACAGGCCATCGCTATGAGCCAACCTGCTGTCAGTGAACGCTACTGTAATTATCAACACTAAACATTTCTAAAAGGGTAACTAACAGGGAAGTGCCCCTGCACAAATGCTGTGCTAGGTTCAAAATGCCAGGAGTCGCCACTGTTTGTATGCTTCCTCTGCAAATTATCCTGCAGATAGTAGTAACTTTCAGGGTAACTAAGTTCAACAACCTCACAGTTAGTTAACACCCTGAAAGAATTACAGAAAGATACCTTCCAAAGACAAACAATTCTTCAGAAACAAACTGATTTACTAACAACTTGTAAAATATGTTTTTAACTTATTTGGTATGTAGAGCTCTTGGAACTTTCCATGAAAAAGGAACCCCAGACAAAAATAAACATTAACTAAAAACACACCATGTTTCTTTCTGGGATGAGGATAAAATGACTTTTAGACACCACTAACATCCTGGTTGAGTCAATTCAACCTCCCTAGAGTCAAATACATAGTTTGGTTTGGTTGAACATATTAGTTTTTAAATGATGACAGTCTAAAGAAACCCTACAAAAGCTGATGAAAAAATTTTTTTTTTCTTCATATCTTCTTACAACAACATGAAGAGAAAACTTATTTTAAAAATTAGCTTTTAATCTTTGCTCTGGAGGAGTTGTTTGTCAGGTAAAATTCATACATCTGCCTTTTGAGATATTTTCCTTTTTTCCAGCTTCAAAATCCTAGCAGGAAGAGCTAATATGAGAAGACAACACTATGTCTGCATTACCTACAGTGCATATCCTACAGTGAGTCATGCTTAGCCAAGATTTGCTCTCTCATAAGTGATGGACTACTGAGAAACTGGGGACAAACAAGTTTCACCAAGAGAACCAAATATGGGAAGAGCAAATCTGTCTCGGACATCTCAAGATAATCTGGCTATGGCACGTCCACATAGGAGAATTACTGATCTAGTTTAATGTAGACATCTGCAAAAATAGTTGGTTAACACACCTGACATAAATGATTTGGGAGTTTTATAAAGGATACTTAACCCTACTCCTCAGAAGATTCATTTGCAAGTTAAGCTGAAACAAAGAGTGGATTGAGTAGTGAATGGGCTACGAGCCTGCTTTCTGAAATTGCCAGTGCTGTCTTCAGGTCAGCAGAGGAATGGCTGCTGTGTTTTTTAATGACCTGGTTTTTGTTATTCTGCTTCCTGAATAGATGCAGGAGTATTGCCTTCCATTTCTCTTATGGGCTGCAGGAAGGTATGAAAGGAGAATAACTGGAAGGTTTATGTTTTTAGTATTCCTTTATACTAATTGTGGAGTCAGTATTGACCATGTGTCTCTTTAGGACTGGTTTAGCACATGTTCCCCAGATGGGCTCTGTCAGCCTCACCTGTAGTCTTCAGTTCTCTTTGCCTCCCAGCAATATTGTGACTCTTAAAAACATACTCAAATTCTGCTCTGAAAGCAGAGCGATGGGTTGAGTTTCAATGGCAAGAAGAATACGGGCAATGACTTCTGACTCTCAGTTAAAGCCCATTGTTACTTCATCTTGAGGAGTTGGCTGCCCTACCCCTTGTGATCTTCTGGGCTGCTGAAGATCATGTCTGGGGTATGTTGCACAGACCTTGTATCGAAGTTGAAGAATACACTTATTTCTGACTCCACAGTTGGAAATAGCTGTACTTCCTGACACCCAGCTCCAGTGAATCTCTAGACAGTGTTTTAATGGTGCCTGGGTCAGGCATAATATGCCCAGGCCATAAAGTAGCAGGGATTCAGCAGTATCTCTCCCTGCTAGAGACTTCATGCAGATTCTCCAAAAATATTTATTTAGGCATGCATAGTTTCCCTTTCTTGGTGGGCTCCTTGCCTGGGACATGTCCTAGAAAATGGTTTCATTTTATGCATCTGGAGCAGCTTTGCCAGAAGCAATTGTTCATCCTCTTATATGTTTGTAAATATTTCTAAATATCTGATTTCATAAGTGCAGAGGGGGCAAATAATGGACCCCAAAAGGATAATACTAAAATATCCTCCCAGAATTTCCCTGGGTATTTTTTTGTCATGAGATCCCAAAAGGAAGCAGCGCAGCTTAGCTGGGTGACAAAGGAAAGTTGAAGACTCCAGGTCTGAGGGAGTACTGGTGAGATCAGGTGCTGGTCACACCCACTCACACTGACTGGAGATGGGAGTGTAAACATTTCCTATCACAAGACCATGTTCACCTACTTGGTGGATTTTTCTGCATGTGCATCAAGTCAGAAGAAGCACAAGAGCAGAACAGGTGAGGAAGAGGTGTGCCAGTGAGCAGCTCAGGCTTAGGATGACTTGGAAGTACAAGGACAAGTGTTTATTTCCAACAGTTAACAACATGTAAGACTCAGATGTTAGATAATTCCATTGGAAAAGTTAGTCTTCCTGAGAAAAAATTATTCTAGTCAGATTTCTTATAGATTACTAGCTCTAAAATTCACGGTTTATTTAAAATTTATGTAAAGATGTTATTCTTAAAGAATGTTTTCAATCTTTCAAAAGTGTTTGTGCAGAGACCTCTCAGGATTGCAAAACCAGCTGTCCAGTGAAGGCCGTGATAGTCAAATCTTCAGAAACATGGAGTATTTATTGCTGTCACAGCTCTGAAGAACAGAAATACCACAAGTATTCAAATTTCTTGGAAGCTTTATGAATGTCCTTTTTATGGAGAGGAAATTTGATCCAAACAACAAAATGTTTTCCTTAGGTGTTTTGTTCTACTGAATTGGATCATCTGCTAAACTTGAAATGCTTGCACATAGGGCACTAAAATTCAGAAGGATGAGAAATAGCATCTACACCACTAAAAAACAAAGATAAAACTTCCCCCTTTCTTTCCTTCCAGGTATTCCCCTCCGTCTGTCCCTTCGTCCCTCTGTCTTTGAGATCTTTAAGGTTTATCTCTTAAGTTTTCCAGTTGGCCTTAACATTACACTTGTCAAGTATAACATTAATGTTAATACAGTTAATATTAATGCTAATAATGTTACACTCCCATCTTATACCTTCTTTTTTGTTTTTAAGAACACATGGTTTTTCTCTTATTATCCCTGCATGTAGTATTTTAATTTTGTGTATTGAGTAATGTAATATTTTAAAATACCAGATGTTTCCTTAAATATGCAGTAAGTTCCTGGATCATTTGTGTTTTGTTGAAACACCGGAAGAAACAACTTGCATTGTGAAAATCACAAACTTTTTTTCCATGCCAATTCTATACAGCTTGACTTAAAGCATGATTCCAGGTATTTTATAGAAGTAAAGATTTTTTCCAGAATCTTGTTTTGATGATATTTTAGTATCTTCATATGAAATAAGTTTTGTTCCAGCAGTGAAACACAAACTTGGCATTCCATGAATGTGTTTCCAGTAAAAATGTAGTGAATGCTTGTAAGCTGTTGAAAAGGAGACATGCAGCATCTGCATGGTAAAGCTACTATACAGAAAATGGAACTTCCTCAAATTACATCGGCCTACGTATTTTACATGGTGACAACAATATACTAAAATTTAAGGAGGTGTTTCTTCAACAAAAGTTAGAATGCAAAATTTTGTACTACAAGATGGGGTAGATCCTAAAGATACGTATGTGTTCAAAATGTGGTTAGACATGATGAAAAGTTATCCTAAACAGTATTTAGTAGGAGACTTTCCCTCTGGCTCAAAAATCTTCTCAGCTGCTGGTCTTTGACCTCTGTTTACCCTAATTTAATAGAGCAGTTGTTGTACTTCCAGGGATGAAATAAAAGTAACTGTTTACATGATCTAGAATATAAATTTGTATGGAGCTGCTGGATGCCCATTGCTAAATTCTATATGCATTTTTTTCAAATCTCTTCCCCCAGCTGACCATCTATTTTAAAAGCTTTTTTTCTTCCCATCTTGGTTTGTGTTGAATCTTGGTCACTTCAAAATGTCAAAAATCAATGAGAGGTAAGGGGATATGTAGTTTAAGTCGTAAGACAACATTTAACTTGTGAAAGAGCGATTTATATTCTTTAAATCACACTCTACCTGCTGTGGATGTTACAGTACCTACACTATTGCTTTGCTCTGGACTCCCCCCAGACTGATAAGCACTGCTTTTAATATTACTAAAAGCAGCACTGAATTAACCTTTCAGGTCTTCAAGAAACCACTAGGGTATTTACCCTAATATCATATGCCCCATCCTCCCCCCTTTATCTTTTGGTGTACATTCTACAATTTTCCCACCCTAGGTACCAAAGTGTTCTTCCTGATAATAGTCTTGATTTTGCAGACCACTTAGATATGGTTGGCAAATTAGGTATTGCAATTGTGTTTGCTATTGAGATTAGGCAGAGAAGAGCATAATGAAAGTCTGCTTGGGTAGCATTAAAGTATTCAAACATCTTATAGTCTGCTTCCCAACAAATCCTGCCAATATGTTGTCATCACATCAGGGTTTATAGTTTAAAGGAGTATAGGTATTTTTTCTAAAATCAAGTAGAGGCATTTTTATATAGCTTAGAGAGACAGGATATCATCGTTAAGCAATTATTTCCTACTGCTAAAGGACTTATCATATTTTTCTTCTACTGCTGCCAGCAATCTAACAACTGTTGTGTTAAGAGTTATTAAATTTCCAACAACATATGCCAAACTAAGACTGAAAGGAGGAACCAATATGCTATTTTCCAATTATACAGGAATATTAGGTTATCAGTTTATTATCCCTAGATTTTTTTTTTGAGACCAGCAAAACAACCAAAAAATGGGTAATTATTTGCAAAAACAATTTTCTTTCTGTACTTATTAAAAGGGGCACGTTGGGCAGTAAAATTAACAGATTTTGAAGCAAGTAGTTATAAAGGACTAATTAATTTTTCCTGACAAAGAGGCATCTTGATGTTAAGCTCAGAACCTGAGAATTGCAATGTGTGTCTTGAAACTCTACCTTGCCCTCATGTCTTGGATTTTTGCTCTGTTACCTATCACACCTTGATGTAAATCTGAAAAACGCACTTCAGTCCACACAATTTGATATACCCATAAATGCCATGGGATTTCTGACTTCATCTTAGGCATTACTCCCAGACATAATAAAACAGTTTTGAGATACACCTCCAATTTCATTTGTTCCTTTTATTAAAGACCTGCGTTTTAGTAAAGTTTTAGACACGTTTTGAATGCTAAATAAAACTACCCATAAGGATATTTCAGAAATTATCATAATTGCCAATTTTTCTACGATTTCTAGACTAGTTTACAATGCAACTCTCATACAACACTGTCAGAGAAGTCCTTATAGCAGGAGCCCAGAAACAGCATCAATTAGCTCCTGTAAGGTAGAGTCCAGTGTTACTCTGAGCAGCTATGGTCTTTAACAAGCAGCTTCAGGCTTTCCTGGCGCTCCTGGTCTTTTTCACGGCTACAGGAATTTTGCTGTGGATTAGAGGCAATGCAACAGGAAATACTTGCCACAACCACCAACCACTGGTTTCTATTGCAATGTAAGGGTCAAGACTCAGCCAGCCTGGAGCTGATTATCAGTGGCAACCTCACAAAATGATGCTCCTTTGGCTGCAAGCTCAGTCTGTCCCCCTGCTGTGAGAGCAGCAAGGGCCTCCCAACTCCATCTGGAGCAAGTGGATAGTCCAATCATGCAATGTGGTGCACTTTACAACCCTTGCCACTAACCACAGCTCCTAAGTGGGCCACAGCCACCTCACACACTGGGCCAGAGGAGAGTACTTGGTGTTTGCTCAGGTCCTTCTAAAAACAGATGTTTGGTGGAGATTTCTTTGAGGTAAAAAAAATGCAAGGAGAAAACATCACAGGCTGTGACACGCAGCAGCATGGAAAACTTCCTGTGTTTACCTTTTTCTCCTGCTACATAATTTATGTTTATCTTTGCTGCAGCCACTGACAAATGAACAGCAAATTAAAATTGATAATCTCTGATGAGTCCCTTTACAGATAAGGCCTGCAAACATGAAGCTGGCGTTACTGCTGTTCTCCCTTGACATTTGGTTGGGCAGCTTGATTCAGTTACTACTGGAGCTGGCAGCTGTGCTGGCCTGGCAGCAGCCCTCACTTCTTCAAAAGCTTCCTTGGCCTCTGTTCAAATGGCTGCAGCCAATTTTGGAATTTGGATTTTGCAACCTCAGTAATCTCCGCAATTAATTTGTTGCACAATGATGTCTTTTGTCACAGATTTGTTAAAATGGTATTGACTGCTATTTAACAACCTCACCCCAAAGACATCAAGCAGATGTGGATTTTTGAAGGTTTAATATTGGGAATGTTTTGCCTCTTCCCCCACTATTCAACAGGTGTATTCAGATACATCTGAGATATTCAGTGTCAAAACTTAGTCCTTTTTGGCTTTCCAGACTCTCTTGTCTGGTGCACTTTGACACCCTGTCAGTCAGCTGAAATGAGCTTACTTCTCAGTGTAAGGTTAATTATTTTCCATGGTGGTTAATTATTTTCCATGCCTAGCCTGAAGAACCTTAACCATTTGTATTGTCACAGGAAGAAACTATAAAATTGAGGCTGTTTAATGAATATTTGTACACAAAAGAGTAAGTGTTAATGAATAGTTAATGAATGAACAACTCAGACGTTAGCTGCAGCTGCAGAATATCCTTTCTTTCAATGGAAAAAAAGATACCTTTTTGTCTGAAATATAGTTATACATAATTTGCATTGAATCATCAGTATACAATATGTGCTATTCAAATTTTAGGATGGGTGACAGGACAAGAAAGATTTCTATTTGACTTATACTTAAAATTAGTCAAAAAATATCTTTCTACATACAAAAACAAGGAAGTGAAAAATGAAATTTTATTTGTAAAAAAACCCTGTAAACTTTTTAATTTCTCTTTTTTTTTTTTTTGTTTGGAGAGAGAAAGAATTTACTTTCTTGCTAGTGTGGAAATGGAAAAAGATAAGATTTGAACTTAAAAACGTGATTGAAGTATCTTTTCGTTTTTATGGGAAAAAAAAATGAGGGTCTTACTGCCACTTGTGCGAATTATTAAAGCCACATTCACTGAAAAAAACCGAAACCAAAACAGTCTATGTCAGTTTTTATGAGAGTTTTAAAACGATTGAGCAATCAGTATTCAGTTTGCAATTTTTAACAGTTCACATGTCAAAATCCTTGAGCGTATAGTAAGTTGACAGCTGTTTGAAATGCCACATTAATGGAATAAAGGAGATTTTTAATGTAGGCTCAAGAGCTTAGTTCTCACAGGTTCTGTTGCCTTTCTCTTTTCTTTGCGACCAAGTGAAACATTACTGTAGAAATTCTCAAGAGTGCACCTATGGAGCCTGATTAGGTGACAAGAGACTCGTGGAGGCAGTCCTGCAGTGACCCTCAGCATGCTGCAGCAGCGCTACAGACCATCAGTAATGTACACACTGCATCTTTACAATTATTGTTTATGGGAAGTTGTACTGACAGCTTGTTCTTGCAACGCAACTGAAATAGGAAGCAGAGCAACAACATTTCAACAGGGATCAAGATCACTTCCAAGGAAATTTTCATTTCACTGTAGCTATTTCTCAGAAAATACGGATTTTTGTCAGAAACTATGGAAGTGCCACTCCTTTCTGAGTACACTGACAGTTAAAATAAATCTGACACAGACTCCTGAAGCCCTAGGAAATCAAAGCCACCATCCCATTAGAACTGAAACTCTAAGCCTAATGTCAACATACAAAACTGTATGTAGTATAAAAACTTAATGAATTATGGACAGTAAGATACTTTTAGCAATTTCCAGCTTAGGCATACTTTGCAAGTCTTGATGCTACTCAACACTCACAGATCTATTAGAGAAAGGAGGAATGACCCACGTCTGGAGCCAGCCCTGCAGTCAGGACTGTACCTACACACGTGGGGTGAACAGCCTTTCCCATGGAGAGTGAGGGTGTATACAAACACCTCTCTCTTGGCAAACATGCAGGGCTGAATTAAGTGGGAATGAGTGGGCAGTGACACCTTGGAGCCAGACAGTGCCAGTCCCAGTAAAAGGCCCTGAAGGGAACCAAACATGGATTTCACCCCAACAAGGCTGCCTCTCTGAACATGGCCTGGCCTGGGGTGGAGGGGGCAGTGAGCCCAAAGTCACAGAATCAGAGAGTATGCTGAGTTGGAAGGGACCCACAAGGATTATCAAGTCCAACTCCTGGCCCTGTACAGGACCATCCCCAAGAGTCACACCATGTGCCTGAGGGCATTGTCCAAGTCCTTCTTGAACTCTGTCAGGTTTAGTGCTGTGACCACTTCCCTGGGGAGCCTGTGCCGGTGCCCAGCCACCCTCCGTGTGAAGGACCTATTCCTGATATCCAACCTAAACCTCCCCTGACACAACCTCAGGCCATTTCCTCGAGTCCTGTCGCTGGTCACCTCAGAGAGGATATCAGTGTCTGCCCCTGCTCTTTCCCTCACGAGGAAGTCGTAAACTGGGATGAGGTCTCCACTCAGTCCCCTCTTCTCCAGGCTGAACAGACCAAAACCAAGTCACCCCAAAGTAGAAGCAGTGTCCCCTGGGCGGGCGATGAAGCCGCCTGCTGAGCTGCGTTCCCGGTGTGCGGGCACTTGACTGGCCTGATGCCCTGTGTGAGGGGTTCCGTGGGCACCCCGCAGGCACTTATGAACGGGAAAACCTCCTCAGGAAGGGGCGAAGAACTGCAGGCAGGGACGGAGGGAAGCACTCTGAGGACACCAGCAGCCGGCAGCGCTCTGGGTGCAAACGCGCACGGGGGGCTGGCTGCGTTCGTGTGGCAGCACCGGGACCGGGATGGGGACCGGGACCGGGACTGGGACCGGGATGGGGACCGGGACCGGGACCCCCGCCCCCGCGCACACCTGTGCCACCGCCGCCGGGCGGCTTCGGGGAAAGCCGCGCCACCGCCTCCGCCCGGGGATCGGGCAGCGGAAACTTTCTCCGCGCTCCCTCGTAAACACGGCCCGGCGCCGTCCCCCGGACGCTATTTCGGAGCAGCGCGGTGTCCTCCGGCCCCGCACCGCCTCCCTGCCTTGCCCTGCCCGCAGGGAGCGGCGGCCGCGATCCGCCCTCACCTGCAGGCGGGGGTCGGAAAGCGGGGGGCGGCCGAGCCGGGGTGACCGAGCGGGGCGGGCGGGCAGGCAGGGAAGGAAGGAGGAGAACATCCCGCTCCCTCCTCCACGCCGCTGCCGGCGGGGGAGCGGGGGCCGCCGGTGTCCGCGCTCCGCGGGGGGCGGGGCGGGACCGGGCCGCCGGGCTATTAATATCCGTGTTCGGGCGGGCTGAGGGCAGAGCCGCGGGCACCATGCAGGGGAACGGGCAGCAAGCGGGAAAGGGCCACGAGGACCACCTGGACGGGGTAGGGGCGGCAGATGGCGGGCTGCAGGCTGCGGCTGTGCCCATGCTGCCGGCCATGGAGGTGGCCGAGGAGCCGGAGAAGCCTCCGGGCGGCAAGAGCAAGGATCCCAACACCTACAAAGTGCTCTCCCTGGTAAGCGCCGGGCGCCGCGGGGCCGGGCGGGCGAACCCGGGTGTCACCTCGCTGGCGGGAGCGCGGGGAGCGCTGCGGCTGGCGCAGGTGTTTCGCCCGTCTCCAGGCTTCAGGAGATGGGAGACGAGCCCGTGGCGGGACCTTAAAAGCCTCCCGGCGGTGTTGGAAGAGGGAGACCGCCTTCGGCAGCACGGGCTCCTCGGGATGCCCAGGGCAGCGGCGCTGCGGGACGGCTCCGCTCCGGGAGTCAGCCTCGGGCAGGAGCGTGGCAGTTGCGTACAGACAGCGACCTGCCTCCAAGAGGGACTCTTGGGACTCTCGATCTGTTTTACTCTTTTGACAGTGCTCACCGTCGAATCTTTAAAAATTTTTCTGTGGTGTCAATGGTTGTCTCGTCTTTCATCGTGTGGTTTTAGCTGTTTGCTGTAGGGGGGACACCAGGGATGGCAAAACCAGGTTAAAATAGGAAAACATGCCTGGGAAAGCTAAAAAGAGTTCAAGAGCCGAAAGGACACGGGAAATGTAAAAACTTGCTTTTCTCTGAATTCGAACTACCGTGGGTTGAAAGTTTGTCTCCAAGAACTGCTGGGAGGCACTTTTGGCCCCTGTTTGGAAGCCCCAGCAGCCAAAGCCATTGTTAGCAGGTAGGTCACTTTCCAGTTTTAGCCAGGCTGCTGTATTACAATTATCCTCCCCATAGAGATGTGAAAATACGACCTTCCAGACTGCCTGGAGTAATCATTATGAGGCTAAAATCATTATCAAGGTGAAGGAATTGTGGTATTCATGGAAGGAAGCTTTAGTGAAACTGCAGCAGACTTCACTACTTATTCATGCATAAGTAGTCCTCTTTCAATACACGGAGCATAAGGGTCAAGGTGCCTTTACAAATTTACTGATATCTTTGTAATCTGGTTACAATAAATAAATCATCCACCCATATCATAGTGACTAGAGGCTGGTCATACTTTCTGACACAAAGCAGGTGGTAAATTGTTTCTAAGTTTGTCAGAATGTTTTAAGAAAAACATAAAAATTCATGCAACAGTCTATGGTAGTTTCCATGCAGAAGCTTTTTTGGCAACTTTTCTGATGAACTGTCCTCTTAAATAAAGGTTGTTTCATTACTTCATTGTCTTCTGGGGAGGTTAAGTTTGTGCCATAAAGCAACTGCAGCTGGATGGTGAAAACGGCTCAGCTCTTTTCAGGCTTAGAAATTAGATACCAATAGTGGGAAATAACTATATCCTATTCAAAACCTCCTGCCCTGAACTTTTTAGGCTCTAATACAACAAATTATTAGAAATATATAGCCACTTAGAGACTGGAGTTAAGCACAGGTTAGTGTTTGCAGGTACTCTACTCTTCTGAATTAAGTTCCTTCTTTCCAAACCCTAGCCATTCATTGAGAACTGGCTAAAGGTTCATCCTGTGTTGATTAAAGTGTCAGAGTGGAATATGTTAGCTATACAGAAATAATTAAAAAATCCTAAATATTTATGATCATGCACTATTTTTTGGGGTGACTGCAAACACTGAGATGATGTAGGATATTCAGCGAGAACTTGAAAAACTTTCTAAATACTGCAGGTGGTACTGGATTGAGTAAAACAAGAATGTATCTAACCTAAACATCTTAGAAAGTGGAAAACTGAAGTTGGAAATGTGAATTTGTTCTTTCTCACAAGCCAGTGTGTTTATAAAGCATTGATGATATCCCAATGTAATAAACAAGTGAGTAGACTTACCTGCCTAGTGTTTGGAGTTTTATAGTAATGTGAAACTATTAAAGTATCTAGATGCAGGTAAACCTAATTTGCCTGTATTTATCCTAGTTGTAAGCACTGCTGCTTCATTTATTTATGTAGATGAAAAAAAGTAATTACTGAAAAGTAAGTGCTTTCAAGTAAGCTTATGTTGAAATTTTAAAAAAATTCATGAATGCATTTCTGCTGATTAGGGAATACTTGAATCACTCCTTTTATTTTTCTGGAAAGCACAGACTGGCCTTCATTCTCCTCTTCTTTCACATGAGCCTGCCACCTGCAGATGTCTGTGCAGTTTGTGAATACAACCTCAACATTCCCAGTTTTGTCCACAAGTCAATCTTACCCTATTACAGAGCAGCTGTTGCTGCTGCACAGGGAGGATTCTGGAAATGGTGGGACAGGCCCACAGGTATTTACTAACCAATAGTGCTTCTCTAAGCACTTAAAGCATACCTTTTCATTTACTGTCTTGCCAGTTTTCTGAGCTCAGACTTCTGTCTCTCAGGGCCCAAGGAACTGTCTGTCTGTCTGTAGTCTCTTCAGGCACTTGTGTGAGTGAGCAGTGTGCTGCTGCCCAAGAGCAGCATAACCTTTGCTTGTGTTTGAAATTTTCTATCCCCGCTTGCCAGGAACTCTCAGGCGTTGCATTTTGGTCTGATGCATTCATTCCATTAAGATAAATTTTTCCATGCCTGTATAACGGCTGAAGCTTTGAGAGAAATAAAACTAATAACATAAGAGTATGTTTTTTTTTTCAACCGCTTCAGACTTTGTCAGAACTGGAAAATTCATTTAAACTGACACTTTTGTTAGAAAAATTCTTAAGGAGTTTTTGCAGCTTGAGAATTCCTAAGTAGAAAAAAATTACCAAAAAATTCCAGGTAAGGCCCGGACTGAGACATTGAAAGTGTGTTAGTTTCATCTAAGGAGTAATTCATGCATTTCAGAGCCCATAAAGATAATAAATTCTGAAGTTTAAAAAAAAATGCTGTGGAATACACAATATTTTTATAGTCTGTAAGATTTTTTTCTTTCTTTTCATTAAGGCTGTCCAGTCTTTATTTATTTTGGATTTTTTTTTAAGGCATGTCCCAAAAACTAACCAACTGCCAGCTTTGGACAAGAGATTGAACTGAAAACCTCTTCAGGTCTCTTCTAGCCATATATTGTAGAATGGTTGGGTTCTGAAGAGATCCTTAAAGATCATTTAGTTTCAGCCCCTCTATTGTGGGGAGGGACACCTTCACTAGACCAGGTTGCTCAAAGTCCATCTAACCTGGCCTTGGACACTTCCAGGGATGGGGCATCCACAGCTTCTCTAGGGATGGAGCATCCATAGCTTCTCTGGGCAATCTGTTCAAGTGTCTTTCCACCCTCACAATAAAAATTTCTTCTTGATATCTAATATAAACATACCTTCTTTTGGTTTAAAGCCATTTCCCCTTGTCCTATCACTACGTGCTCTTGTAACAAGTCCCTCTCCACCTTTCTTGTAGGCCACTTCAGGTACAGGAAGGCTGCTGTAAGGTCTTCCCAGAGCTTTCTCTTCTTCAGGTTGAATAGCCCCAACTCTCTCCCCCTGTCTTCACTGGAGAGGTGATCTAGCTTTCTGGTTATCTTTGTGGCCCTCCTCTGGACCTGCTTCAAGAAGTCTTGAGAATCCTGCTTATGTCAAGGGCTCCAGAGCTGGGTGTAGTGTTCCAGGTGGGGTCTCACAAGAGTGGGGTAGAGGGGCAGAATCCCCTCCCTTGACCTGCTGGTCACACTTCTGTTAATACAGCTCAGGATGCAGTTGGCCTTCTGGGGTGCAAGTGCACACTGACAGCTTGTTTCCAACTTTTCATCTACCAAGTCCTGTTCTGCAGGGCTGCTCTTAATGTGTCCTTCCCCAGTCTGTACTCACCTCTGGGACAGCCCTTACCCAGGTGTCGCACCTTGCACTTGTTGAACTTCATGAGGTTCTCTTGGTCCCACTTCTCAAGCATGTCCAGGTCCAGAGGGCTGGCATCTCTTCCTTCTGTTATGTCAACTGCGCTGACTCAGCTTTGTGTCATCCGCAGACCAGCTGGGGGTACTAGGTCACACTGAGCTTCTCATCCACTAACACCCCCAAGTCTTTCTCCTCAGGGCTGCTCTCAAACTGTTCTCTGCCCCACCTGGGCTGGTGCTGGGATTGCCCTGACTCGTGCAGGACCACACACTTGGCCTTTGCATAGTGCCACCTCTCAATCTTGCCCAGGCCCCTCTGGAGGGATCCTTTTCCTCCAGCCAGTTGACTGCACCACACTGCTAGGTGTCAGTGGCAAACTTGCTGAGGGTGCCGTGATCCTGCTGCCCGTGTCACTGACAAAATGTCAAACAGCGCTGGTCCCTGTGCTGACCCTGAGGAAGGCCACTCCTCACCGGTCTCGTCTGGCACATCGGGCCCCTGAGCATAGGTCACAAGTGTGACCATCCAGCCAATTCCATGTCCACTAGTGGTCCCTCTCTCAAATCCATGTCTCTCCAGTGTAGAGACAAGGATGTCGTGTGGAATATGCCAAATGCTTTGCACAAGTCCGAGTAGAAGATTTCAGTTTCTCTTTCCTCCTCCACCGCTGCTATAATCCCATTTTAGAAGGCCACCAAATTTGTCAGACACAATTCGCCCGTAGTGAAACCATGTTGGCTGTCACCTATCACCTCCTTATTTTCCATGTGCCCTAGCACAGTTTTCAGGAACATATACTCCATGATTCTATAAATCTGGTTTCAGTTGTCCATTGATTGCTTTGTTAAGCTTTTATGAATCATAAACCCCCATTTATTAAATAAATGAGACAATCTCTGCCCAAGGGAGAGTTAATATCTGCCATTGCTGCAGTCAGGAGAGAGTCTAACTACAGAAAAAAGATCTATTGGATGTCAAGATATTCTATATGAGTCCTGAAAGGTTTTCACCACTTCATTCGAAAATAAGCCATAGCTGCTGACTTTCTGCTCAGGCAGGGAAAGATGGATGTGCTACGTCAGGATTTTGGAGACAGCTGTAGGTTTGTCTGGTTTTGTTTGGTTTCTTTTTTTTCCTCCACAGACATGAAGGTGTGGAAACACCTTTTCTTATGTAGTTGTCTGGGAGATTGTATTCCTGTTTGGTTGTTTTCATGCTGATGATTTTCCTCCTAAATGTGTTTCAAGGTGCCCAAGCATTTGTATAGATTAGTAATTAAAAAAAAAAAAAAAGCATATCTATATTCTTTTTTTTTCCATAAAAAAGGCAGAATATGTATTGAATTACCCAAACCTTGATTTGGACTATGGTTATTGACTTCAGCTGACTGCAGTGTGGGCATTTTTATGGATTGAAGGATGTTGGCCGAATCTGGGAGGCCTGGGTACTGTGTTCAGTCTTTAACCTTTTTTTGGCCTTCAGTAAAGCATTCAATTTCAACCTTTTTTGTATTATTTTGCTTTATGCGCCTTGTAATTTTTTGTTTATTTTTCAGTAGGGAAAAGTGATCCTTGCTGGAATTGCTTGCTCCCGTGACAGTGCTGGACTGAGCTTAGATGGGACTTCTGAGATCCAAGAAACACCACATAGCTTAACAGTAATATTAAAGTGACTGACTCTTGGGTGATTAAATTTTTGTTGGGATTAAACTTCCTTTGGTGAAATATGAAGTAAAAAATGATGATGACAGGATTACCGTATTTTTAATAGATTTTGAAATGCTTCCAGTTTAGAAATATTAAGAGTTCTTGGCTAATCTCCAGTATTTTAGTAATTTATAGGAAAATCTATTCCAGTGTTGGGAAACAAGGATATTTTACAGCTATCTTCTGCAAGTGTTACAGCTCTCCAACTTCTATGGTGACTTGGTTTTAAGTCTGAACACATGGTGTTTGACAAAACATTTTTTTATTGTGCTTGCTCTTGATATTTCTTAAATGCATTAATTAGAATACAGTTGTAACTATACATACAAAAATTAAAGACATTGTTATCTGATTTAAGCCATCAAAAGAAAGTTTGAGTTTTGATGGATTTTAAAATCATTATAAATTAATGTTTCTCTTCAGTCAACTCATTTTTCAGGGAAAACTTTGCAAATAATTCTCATTATACACAGAGAGATCTAAACCCAAAATGTCTTTATTGTCATTCAAGTGGGGACCTTCATGCTGGGTATTGAAGACAAAAATCATAATCTTGCTCTTACACAATTAAAAAAAAAAAAGATATTTTAACCCTGAAGGGTTTCCAGAGTTAATTTGTATTCTTGCTTAATTTACACTTCATAGAGCTAGTTGGCATGTCCTATCCTAAAAGGCAGAAGCTGATATGAAGTAAAAAATATTATCCAAAGAAACATTTGCAGGAATTGAGTCTTTCCATTTGGTTGGGAATTTTTTAGGATAGAAGAAAAAAAAAAAACCCCAAACCAAAACAACAGCAAACACAGACAAAAAAACCCCAACACCAACTGAATAACAACAAAATCAAACCAACAACAGAAACAACCAGCTCCCCTTACAAAGGGAGAGTAGAGAGCGTCTTTGTTAAAAACTGTACTCGGAACACAGTTTAAATTTTATTGCTCAACTAGGCTGAGTTTGGGTGCACAGTCAAAGGGTGATTGTGAATTGGTTAAGCACACTTCAGCTCACTTTCAGCTGGGTAGTTTAGGTATGGCTTTTAGCACCAATAAAGCAGCATGGAGTTTAAGCTACTAAATGCTCTCTTCTGTAGCTGAGTTGGAGGATTTAAGCCACCCAGGAGGTTTCAGTCACCCCTTGGATTGCAGTGTGTGTGGATGCTTTTGGCTGCCTGGACTCCAGCTGGAGTGCAAAGCTTGGACCAGGCTGAAGCACACCCAGCTGTGTGACTGTGCATCTGTCAATGCTGCTGGCTGGTTGCCTGCCTGAAAACAGCCACACTGACCTAGGAATGGGAGTGTAGAATATCTGCTGATAGACTGGGCTACACCGTGCTTGGATCAGCCCTTTGGTCCTCTCAGGCAAAATGAGTGACTTGGTTCGTGCTTGGTGTTGTGTGCTCAGACTGACTGCTCCAGCATTCAGAGTTCTGACTCAATCCATGCCTTAGGGTTTCCATTGCATTTCTTTAATTTTGCAGTAATATTTGCAGTAAATCTTTGTCTACCTGTCAGGCACCAGGTGAAGGCAGGTCATGCTGAAACAGAAGGTAAAACTATGCAGTCGTGGCACAAGGCAGACACAGGCAATGGCCTCGCGGGAAAGGGACAGTCGCACTGTATGCGAGCAAGGTGAGCACAGCGGATTTGGGGGCACCAACCAGGTTCAGCCAATAGTCTAAATTGCCAGGTGAGTATATAATGGTAAGAGAGGTCCAAGGTAAAGGAAGGCAGGACTGTGAGTTAGGGTCAGCAGAATGACTGGCCAGGATGGACCTGACTGCAGTGTGGCTGTACCACATTCTAGACAGGGCACAGAGGTGAGGCTGGCTAAAACAAGGGGAGAGTGACTCTTCTGAGGCTTTCTCTAGATTTTTATTGAAGAGCTATCTTCAAGGCTGGTCGACATCTCCCAAATAGTGCTATCAGTAACTGAACCAATACCGGAGAACTGGCCCCAAGCACAAGCAGCCGAACTCCTGGGAGGAGGGAGGGTGCTGTTGTTCTGACACTTTCTCATAGTTCTGCAAAACTCGCGGATACTGAAATAATAACACATTAACAATTTAAGCTGATAGGCTTTCTGTAGTAATAATTTTATCTTGAATTCAGAACAACTTACTGTGCTAAAACTTAGATTTCAGGCAAGTTCAAAGATACAAAAACTATGCAAGGCTTCCTTCCAACTCCTGCTCTTCAAAAATTTTCCTTTCCGTTCTTTTACTACTATCACTGGAATTACACAGAGTGAAGTGTTCTGATTTGACTTGAAGTGGAAGCTATGTTATTGTTGCTTCTGGCTGAAAGGAGGAGCAGAGTAAATAAAGGCTTTGAAAACATGAAAGGTATGAAGAGTTTCTCACCTTGGAGCTGATATTAGAAATGAATATACTGGCAAGTATCACCATGACCATATGCTATGATAGAATTTGTCAATGTGTTGCATCATGACAGTGTTCTGTTTGAAAGAAACAGTACTAGATGTGATTTTAAGAGAAGCTGTTTTATAATGTTCCATATTGAAATGATATTTTTACATTGTTTTTATGTATTTCCTGACCTCTTTTCAAAAAACCACTTTCTGCACCAAAAAGCAAAAAGTACTTTTCTGCACAGCTGTTGCACAACTCACCTGTATAGAAAGTTTCCTGTAAGTGTGTTTATAAGGCAGCAGTGGATTTTATTGTAAATGGAATGTGGTGGAGGACAAAGAAAAGTAGTATTAGTAAGGACTTTTCACAAATGAAATACTGTTTAATTGTTTGACACTGAATAAGCAGAGGAGAAAAGGGAAGTAATAAGAAAAAATGAAGCGTTTGCATTTCTAAAGAAACTCAGTGAGCATAGCCTTGTCCCAGTTCTGCTGTGTAATGGCATATAGGGAAATCAACCTATATCAATGCTTTCTAATGTGGTAGTATGTGGGTACAAGTTTGTGTTAAATGTTGGTTGTTTTTGTTCCTAGAGTAGCAAAAGGTATAGTGTTGTTAAAGCTGCTTCAACAAAATCAATAATCCAACCTGGCCATGTATATTCATTTCACTGTTTAACTCTGGTAAATGGGCCAGTTCTTGAACCTTCTTCTGGCTCAAATATGCTTCCATGTTGGGAGGTATGAAAATTTGATAGTCTGCCTTTTGTTTTTTGAGGGGCTGTATTCAAATGGTACTGAGGTAAATAATGGCCTCTTTATAAACCTTGGTGTTTGTTTTGGCAAAATGGCCAAAGGATTCAAGGCTGAAAATGTGTCTGTGATCGCTATCAGTGTACTTAGTAAATCGCTATAACGAATAACTGAAATCGTTTGACTTCATTGTAAAAGTCTTTTCCAGCCTAAATGATGCTATGAAAACTTATTTCTCCTATCTTCTTCTCATACTGCTTGTGGTTCTGCAATTTTTTGACACTCCTTATGATCTTGGTGTTTTATAGGATTTCTTCACTTATCCTTTAAGGTCATTTTATCTTCCTGTGGAAGTTAATATTGCTGTCATGGTGGCAGTAATAAGAGTATTTGCCAAGGAAAAATGGACATGAATATAGGTTTACTTGGTGTATGTATTTGGTGGTATAATCAGTACCCTGTAGAAGCAGCCCCCTCTGTACACTGTTCTTGTCACAGCTCTCATGACGGTAATCTAAATTGGAACAGCTTTAGCTTTATTCTTGAAAAGGGACTTTTGGAATAGGAAGGGCATAAAGATGGCTCAAGGCCATATTTCCAGATTCAGTTTTGCTTTTATTTATGAGGCAAGCACAACTTGTTTGGAAAACTATTTTTATTTGGCATGAATACTGACAGTTTCTTTCCTTTCTATGCAGTTGTGCACTCATATGTGATTGCCACTAAAGCAGATGACATGCGGTGGTTTTTGTTCTGTGTTCTTAGTCTGCTGTGTTGAATGAAAGAATTGTATTTGAAAGTACAGTATTTACTTTTTTCCTCATAATATGAGTTTTCAGTTCTGTTTATCCTTAGGTTTTTACAAAAATCTACTTGCTGATTAAATAGCAGAGTCAGCTGCCATCTGCTTCCTGGGAATTTAACTAGAAGTTTTATTTCCCCTTCTTTTTGGCTAGCACAGGGTATTGTTGCACTTTAATATCTTTCTAAATTCTCCCATGATGTAAAGTGCAGTGAAAAATGTAACAGCTGGGGTAAAACTTTGGTAACAACAGCTCAAGTGCTAATGTCTTCCAGGAGAGTATGTACCCGTACAGCTGGGCAAGCAACAAATAAGAAAAATATTTTCGATGCTAGCTGACAGGTGCTAACTTCTTCTGTCTTTTGGTATCTTTTTGTTAAAAACCAGATGCTTGAATAGATTTGGAAGGTATTTAGAGAGCTATAGCATGATGATGTCTTCTGCTGATAATTCTCAGCTGAGTGAAGTGTTATCGCTCCTTGGTGAGCTCTGTGAAGGCTTTTATAATACCTTACAGTGGCTCAATCTACCTTTAAAACCTTCTTGTCCTTTGAATGACCTTAGGTTGCAATAGTACATAATAACAGTCTTGAGAGCATTCAGTAGAAAGAATGAGAGTAGACCTTCTGTATGCTGCTTTGAGAAGAAAAACAATAATGCCTATGAATTTTTAAAGTAAATTTTTTTAGGTCTGAAAAAGTTTTGGGTGTTATCTGCAGCATTTTGTATCCACTGACTTCAGAATTATTTAGTCATCTCCAGTGTTTTACAGCAGCCAGGACCTGAGAGCCTCAGCGACTCTCCTCCTGCTGGCCTCTGCGAGTGGAATGTAGATCAACAGAAGCAAGTCTTTGAAGACCATAAAAATATTTACAAATGTGGAAAGGAGAGATGACTGGTGCAAGAAGGAAGTGCACTTGATTCAGTGTTGATTTTTTTTTTTAGGTGATTTACTTAAGTGTTACTTAAGTAGCTCTGCTGGTATGAGTGAAGTATCTACCTCCTTTCAGTTTATTGAACTTCATTAAGTGTCCCCTGCTTTTGAATAAAACTGAACTGTTGGCAAGGGGATTACTCTGGTTTAAAAATAATTTTTACAAGTGTGAGTAAGTGTTCCATTGCCCCTGGCAAGTGTAGATAAATGTGGATTTTTTTTTCTGTATACAGTATGCTGTCTGCATTTTTAACAGTGCCCTTTTAGAGAGAGAGGGTGACACTGTCTTTGCTTGAAATTCATTAGTTATTATTATGTTCTTTACATTTTTGCAGGTGAATTTCTTTCTCAAAGATATTTCAGGTCATTAGTCATCTATTCTAGGTGCACAAAACAGTGAAAACATAGCATGCCTTTCACAGATCCCAGTGGTTTTGGAAAATTCCGTGGTTTTTCTTAATACTGGTATTACAGACCCAGTCTAGACATCCTCCCTTCATGGATACCTGTGACACAACTGTGAGAGCCAATCGTGGAGATTAGAATGGAAAACCATTCTTTTGCATGGTTTCCTTGATAATTGCGTAGCTGTTAATGGATGTGTCTTCAACCTTGGAGTGACAAGTTTTGTTGGCCGTGGAATACGAGGGATGAAGGGAGATGGAAAGCAACTGGGTACATGGCAGGCAAAGGGTGAGGAATAGCAACACAGAAAGAAATGTAGTTCAGAATGATTATTCCGTAAAAGAAGTATCAGTGCATTCTTTGGCAAAGAAAATACAGAATAGAGGAGGGGAGTGGGAGAGATGGACAGGGCTAGGGAAGAATGAAGAGAAAGGGACAGTGGAATTAACTGTATAAAGAAGGAGTAAAATACAATAGCAAAGGAAAGGTGGCAGTGGCCAAGGCCAGTGAGAGATTTCTTTGTGTGTCAGTAAGACCTGTACAGCTGAGGAGTCTCTCTGGGATCAGATGTGTGCACCTGCATTCTTGCTGACTCTGGCCCTTCCACCAGCTCTCCGAAATCACTGCTGAGAAATTCTCTTCAGCTGCAGTTCTAGAAATGAGTGACGGAAATGATTCTCTTCCCTAACCATGCTATCATATTTCCATCTACCCAGCTCAAAATAAAAGGCTTTTGAAATAAAAGGCTTTTGAAATGTTCTCAGGATTGCAGTTTTCCAGACGTTCAACCACCTATTCCCAACCATTATAATTGTTTACAAAGCAAAGCTTTTATTGCGTCCTCCCACGTAGAGGAAGCAGTGATGGGACAGAGCTTCATCCCTAGATGACAATGTTCTTGTGATTCCAAAACAAACTTTCTAAAAATTATTTTTAAACCAGAAAAGGACACTTTCTTCTCTGCAGTTGTTACTGTGTTGTTTTAAAAAACTTTCTCAGATACCACATTAGAACTGAATCTGACAGTTTGTGCTAGCAGCCTCATAAGATACAGATCATAAAACATTAATTTTCTACTTTTGTATATTAAAAGCCCAGGTTCTTTAATGTTACTTGTCTTCCTACTGAACGTTGGATTCCCATATTCTTTCTTAATTGCACCTTTTCCTTAATTCTTGCTTTCTCTTTTGAGGTGAAGTATATGGGTGAGAGAGAACAGGTAAGATTTCTTCCTATTTAAAAAGGCAGATTAAACCTTCAAGGCAGGTGTTATGTTGACAGTGTGGTAGTAGTTAGAGATTTGAATTTGGTGCTTGTTGCAGGATGCTAAACAAGGTCCTCGTTAGTAAACAAAAATGCATGCAGCTACTTGTCTTTCTATGGATTAAAAAAATATATAATCTTTATGCAGCAGACTGCAGCATCCCCAGCCTGAGCTACCTGTATGTAAAACAGGTCAGGTAATATTTGTAACCCCCTTGTTGTGGTGAGGTTTCTTACAGAATCACAGAATGGTTTGGGTTGGAAGGGACCTTAAAGATCCCCTAGTTCCAACCCCGCTGCCATGGACAGGGTCACCTTCCACTAGGTTGCTCAAAGCCCTGTCCAGCTTGGCCTGGAACACTTCCAAGGATGGGGCATCCATAGCTTCTCTGGGAAACATAGATATGTTGCAATATAGAAAGGAGCAAAGTAAATTAGTCCATCTTTTGGGTGCAGCAGTGAGATGCAGTGAGTATCTGGATCTTTAAAAATAGTTTGAATATTCTTCATCATCTGAAAAGTTGATAATGTTAGGGCCTTTCCATTGACAGTAGGTCAACTACTGGTGTAGCACTTCTTGCTATGCCTAGTCAGGACTAATGCTGCTGCTGGCCAGTATTAGCTACTCCTTATTGTTCCAGCAGAACATTTTGCCATTTGTGTGGATAATATCCATGTGACTGAAGTCATTCAGGCTCAAGATAAAGCTTCAATTCAAAGCCTTAAACACTAAGCTGCAATTGCATGGGGTTCCACTGGGTTAGACTTGGCTGTCCCAGAACACTGTCAAATGCTTAATGTATAAATTCACTGTTTTTGTAAAACTTCTTTATTAAATGTTAAAGAAAGAAAGAAGAAAGCAAAAAGAAGGGGGAAACTTCAGATTTTTGCAGTAAAATATTTTTAAGACAAAAATTTACGCTAGTGGGACTAAGGTTAAGAAAACAAAGGCTTTAATGTAGTGAGTCAAGAGTTTTAAGATCTTCATTTATTACTGCATTTTGTATTGCATTTTGCAGTATTTTGTGCCCATAAAGGCACTCATGTGCCTCAGTGAACATAATCCTTTTGTTTTTGCTTATTGGAATTATGTTCATAGAAGCGTAAAACTGACAGCCTGGAATACAATACAAAACTGTGATTTTGTTACATTTGGTGCCAAAATCACAGGAATTATTTGTGAGAACTTTAGTGAAGTTTTACCACTTTTATATTGAGAAGTATTATAATGCTGTTGCTTTGGAGTGGGTTTTATGTAGATTTTATTTTTGCATTAATTGGTGTCATGATTAATTCCTGCATTACCTGCACTGAAGCTCCATAAGGGAATATTATTAGTCCATTTAGTGGCACTGCAATGTGTTTTCTTTGCAAGGATGCCTTAGGTGGCATAAGTCCCATGTAGCTATTTGAAGATGTGGGAATAAAGCTGTTAAAGATAGAGTTGCTGTGGGTTTTGCTTGCTTTAGAGCATGTCTGTGCTTACATCTCAGAGGACATTCTACTCCTTGATCTTAGTTGCAGGACCTGGTGGGAGCAGAGAAGCAATATATCTTCACCCTGAAATGAAACGTTTTCCACCTGACTTTTAAAAAATAAATGAATCTATTTGTAATTTAATAATAATAACAACAACGACAATGGTAATGATAATGTTGAAAGGACAATAACAGGTTTTTCCCTCTCCACTGATTTTGCTGGGCTTTGATATCTTGCATTTGAAGTGTCACCTAGCTAACTGTGCACCTGCTCTTATTTGGTGATATTTTATATAGGGGATTTCAAAGGTCCAGATCAATTTACACTGAAGATAAGATCGTTGATACTGACATAACAGAAAATGTTGATGCTGTGTGTGTTAGTATTCTGATTTAAAAGCAACAACAACAAAAGGAGAAGTACAAAGCTCTGTACTTAGTCTTTCTTGATAGCTGGGTTTAATGGAGCCTTGCATCTTTCTGTAAGTTTTTGCACATTCAGGTGCCTAGATAATGCTAGATTTTTTCCCCTTTCAGTCTTGTATTACTTTCCTTCTTTCCTCGCCAATTCAAAGACTGAAACTGAGCTGAAAAAGTGCTTATTTCTTTGCTATACATGATGTTGAATAAGATTCCAGTAACTTGCCTAGAATTCTAGGCCACAGCTTCATCAGGTCCAGTCTATTATTCCATTTTTTAATGAATGCTATATATGTAATATTTTTTATATTGATTAATTTGGTTTTTGATAATTTTCAGTTCAAAAATTCGGAGTAATATCTGATTTCCAATGCTACATATTCCAGAAATTGCTTTCTCACTGTCTTTATTAACTGCTTAGTGAACAAAATTGCGTAATAAACTGTAGAGTTGTTAAAAACAACACAAATAGTTTTAAGTTACTGAACTGCTCATAGTCTTTAAAAAGAATAAACTTGAGAAATAATTAGGTGCATTTAAAAATGGAAGGAATTTCTGCCACATCACAGTATGATCCGAGTGTCCTACTCAAGGCTGACTCAGCAGATTTTGCTGATGGGGAAGGAGAAAAAGGGAGAGAATTGTGTAGCCATGTATATGGAGTTCTTGGAGTATTGCTTCAATGCAATTTTTCCTCAGAAAACAGTGACTGGAAAGGTGGTATGTACACATTATCCCTACGTAGAGCTGCCCGAATTCTTTTGTGTAAGACAGTCTGCATTATTGCCGGAACTTCTGTTTCAGGACGTCTGGCAAAGTACTTTATTACATTCTGCACTTAAATAGAATGGCTGTTCTAACTGCATTGTTGGCTCCTCTTTAATTACTGTATATGCACTGGTGCTATGTATACTTTTTCTAAAGAGTTTATGGACCAAACCCAATACTTAATGAGGTCAAAAGAAATCTGTCTCTGTATTTGAGGAGGCATTAAATCTTGCCCTAAAATGCTGGGCAAGGATAATACAGTGCTTCTTCGATAACTTCAATGCATCCAGAATCCAAAATGAACACAGCCATCGTTTCTGGTCAGCGCAAGACACTGTGGTCAGTCTTAATGTGACATCCCACAGTTGCTTACCATGGTGTGGACCCAGATCTAGTATGAACTGGATACTAGGAAGTGGGAAAGGGTTTTCCTGCCTAAGAAAATTATAGGTATCACTTAAGGGCTTTGCCTTCTGTTTGTTGTCTGTGGTTAATGGCAAAACTTCGCTTCACCTTCCTAGAGCAATATAAGAGGAAGGAAGGAGTTGAGTAAAAATGTTTTCTATAAAGTGTGTAAGAAATAGAAATATATCATCATGAAAGAATGGTATAAAAGAAATCAAGAAAGACATGATGATGTATGTCTATGCTAAATGACTTGAGAAGAAATGATATGCATAGGCCCAGTTGTCACAAGCATGTTCGTACACTAGTAATTAATTGCAAACAACTTAACTACTTGTGGAAGTGAAAACAGTGAAATCAGCCTCCTAATCAGCATCTTTATGAATTTCAGTACAATTGTATAGCATTATAGAGAAAATGAGTGCTTTCAAAACCATTCAGTGGTAATTTAATATTACTTTCTTTTTCTTCCTGTCCCACAGGTACTCTGTGTCTGCATGTTGACGACAATCCTGGGATGTATATTTGGCCTGAAGCCTAGCTGTTCCAAAGATGGTAACTAATATGTCTTTTATTTAGTAATATTACTAAGCAGTTCCTTTTCTTTCTTTTTGTGCATTAATTTTCATATTATCAGAATGCCACCCTTCTTGCTGCAGGAAGACCATGCACTGCTTGAAGCAATATCAGTAAGAGAGGAATAAAAATACCAGAAAATAAACCTCAGGTGTACTCAATACTTGTGTGTTCTCACTTTAGAGGTAAAGAGATCCTGGTATGCAATGTCTGATCTGGCAGCTTCCATGGATCCCAGCTGTCATTGTGGTGATGTCACATGGCTGGCTTTTCTCAGTTCACCATTAAAACAAAACAAAACAACAAAACACAACAACTTCTATTTCATGTTGTCCTGGAACATTTGTTTTTCATCTTTTCCAGTCAATTATGGAGGAAAAAAAAGTTATTTTTTTACTGGTTAGAATTGTAGCCTGAAAACATTCCTTGTGGAATTCCTCTGTCTATTTTCTGTCCTGAAAAATATGTGGTTTTTTCAATGGTGAAGTTTCTTCAGGTAGACAGTTACGAAAGATTTTTTTTTTTAAGAATTAGGCTTCACTTTGGGAACAACTATGAAGAATAATTTCAAAGTTGAACAAACAATGATTTTTAACAGAAGTTCAGTTTATAAAATTTCTATTACAATATATGTAGATTTCTTCTCATTTTATTACAGCTTTGCCATATTGGTTCATTAATATCTCATTTTCCTAATATCACACACCTCAAGATTCTTCAGAAGAGGAGCCAAGTGATGGAGGATTTACCTCACTCCCTTCTGGTGATTGCTCAGGATTATACAGTGTTATCAAATTCTTTTGTTAATCCTTCATATCACCAGTTTCTGGTTGGTTGGTTTTTTTTTTGTTGTTGTTGTTATTTTTTTTTTTTTTCCCCTGGGGGGGTGGGGGGGGTATTCCCCTACCCTCAGCAACCCCAATCTAATGGAAGAATGCTATGTCTTTTTTAAATTTTTTTCATATTAAAATTGAACAAAAAATATACCAGTGAGCAGTATGCTCAAGTTTGTATCTCTTGTGTCTGCTTTGGAACAGCCCTCTTTACATCTTGAGATCTTACATATTCTGAGTGACTGCACTCGTATCTTCCTGTGACATAGAAAGGCAAGGGCAGTCACAACTAGAATTGTAGTCTTTTATTTAATTTGTTTCTGCCAATACCGAAACACCATGTTCCTGCTAAAACAGAACAGAACTCTTTGTTCCATATGACAAAAAACCATTTTTGTTTCGTAAGAGCAAATAAGCGTTTGGTTGCATCAAGACTCTCCTTTGGCTGTCACTCTTTTTGCAGCCATGCTGTAAGTTGTGGAATGGCCAATTGTGTCGTTTCACACGCTGCCTGTATTAGTTTCTTTTGCATGTTGACTGATTTGGGCTCAGCCACTGACATCTAACACTATCCAATATTACAGTGAAAACCTGCAAAGGTCGTTGCTTTGAAAGGACCTTTGGAAGCTGCCGATGTGATAAAGATTGTGTCAAGCTTGGAAACTGCTGCTTAGATTACCAGGAAACATGTATACAACCAGGTAAGGATGGAAAAAGGCTGAGGAGAGCAATCTCTCCTGTTTTTTGACAGGGGACAGCTCAATGTATGTGAGTACTATTGCGGTCAGGACTTATTTCAGATGGGCTGTGAGAGCAAAGTGGGGCTATGAGCAGCAGAATGGGGCTGAGGCTACTCATCTCCCCCTTTTTGTGCTGTGTTGCATTCCTGGGTGGAGTTGCAGTGGTGATGGTGGTACTGGGGACTCCTGTGGAAACATCAGGGCTCTGGTACAGCTGCTGTTTCACACAAACAAAGCTTGTATTTCACCCAGCTGGACTACTTAGGAGCTGGCATAGCCAGTAGGCTGGCTTTCCCATAGCTCTCCTGTGAGGAGGCTGTGCTGCTGCCCTCCCCCTTGGAAGGAGGAGGAACAACGGCAATTCGAGGTCTTAGCCAGCTTTTTGTTCTCTGGTAGTGAGACAACAGTGACCTGCATTGTCCCTGGCATCAGGGATAACTCCCACGTCCTTGGGCAAGCCTGGAATAGAAGTGCATTCTGCATATTGCATTTGTCTGTCGTGGCCTGAATGCAAAAGGGGAAGGACAGAGCAGCTCTCTGAAAGCTGCCGTCTCTCCTTACTCAGCCGCTCAGGCCCTCTGCCTTGTTACTCCCCAGCCTGAGTGTGAAGCAAGGATCACGAGCGTGAATCAAGGCAGGAGGACACAACAGATTGCACTGAAGGTGAAGGATTGCGAAATGAGAAGTGATCTGCCAGAAGGCAAAGGTCAGATAGGCAAATGTGTGAAAAATACCTTGGAGAAATCTTACAGGGAAAGATGTTAGTGCGGGTAGAACACCAAAGACAGAACTTGACTATTTAATCTGCTTTGTTTTTGCCTTAATGCTTCAAATGCAGCTTATTTTTCAGATAACTTTTTTTCTTCTCACTCCTCTTTATATGCATTTGATTAATTTTTGGATGAGATCACATTGATACATTTAAAATTCCAATGTGGGCTTTGAAAACCAAACATTAAACTGAGCTCAGATCCCTGCTTCAACTGACTGCTATTGAAAGGTCAAGTTACACATATATAGTTGATATATCCGGATATATAGTCACATGGGTTTTACTCTGTCTGTTTTATTGCATCACTACCCCTATGGGTAAAGGTTCTTAAAAAACAAACTGAAGAGAAAGTGAATGAATTGATTGGTGGTGTGGTGGTTTGTTTTTTTTTTCTTAATTAGCCTTAACATCAATGGAGACTCAGATAGCATGATGTAACTAGAACCATAATAGATTCTTTCTCTCGTAGAAGTAAAGATCTATTTGATATTAGTGGAATTACTGACATACAGTAACCTGAAAGTGAGATTAATTTCCTGACAGTGCTTTTAGGGATTTCTAATTGCTAGCCATGTATGAAAATCATTGAGTGTCCTCTGTTCAAACATTTAGATTTGGCTTCCATGTCTCTGTTAAGATCTTCACTGAAGTATTCACTCAACTGGTAAATTCACTTGTGTTTGTTCTTCACTGAATGTAAAGGATCTATTTGTGTTTATGACTGATAACAAAATTATAGAGTCACAGAATATGCTGAGTTGGAAGGGATCCATCAGGATCACTGAGTCCAACTCCTGGCCCTGCTCAGGATGCCCCACGAATCCCACCATGTGCTTGGGAGCATTGTCCAAACGCTTCTTGANTCAGATAACTTTTTTTCTTCTCACTCCTCTTTATATGCATTTGATTAATTTTTGGATGAGATCACATTGATACATTTAAAATTCCAATGTGGGCTTTGAAAACCAAACATTAAACTGAGCTCAGATCCCTGCTTCAACTGACTGCTATTGAAAGGTCAAGTTACACATATATAGTTGATATATCCGGATATATAGTCACATGGGTTTTACTCTGTCTATTTTATTGCATCACTCCCCCTGTGGATAAAGGTTCTTTAAAAACAAACTGAAGAGTCTGTCTTAGCACTAAGAATGTGAATGAATTGATTGGTGGTGGTGTGTTTTTGTTTTGTTTTTTTTTTTTTTAAATTATCCTTAACATCAATAGAGAATCAGATAGCATGATGTAACTAGAACCATAATAGATTCTTTCTCTCGTAGGAGTAAAGATCTATTTGATATTAGTGGAATTACTGACATACAGTAACCTGAAAGTGAGATTAATTTCCTGACAGTGCTTTTAGGGATTTCTAATTGCTAGCCATGTATGAAAATCATTGATGTCCTCTGTTCAAACATTTAGATTTGGCTTCCATGTCTCTGTTAAGATCTTCACTTAAGTATTCACTCAACTGGTAAATTCACTTGTGTTTATTCTTCACTGAATGTAAAGGATCTATTTGTGTTTATGACTGATAACAAAATTATAGAATCACAGAATATGCTGAGTTGGAAGGATCCATCAGGATCATTGAGTCCAACTCCTGGCCCTGCACAGGACACCCCAAGAGTCACACCATGTGCCTGAGAGTGTTGTCCAATGCTTCTTGAACTCTGTCAGGCTTGGTGCTGCCACCACTTCCCTGGGGAGCATTTTCCAGTGCCCAACCACCCTCTGGGTGAAAAATCTTTCCCTGATACCTAACCTAAAGCTTCATGACTTGATACCTGACTCAGCTTCATGCTCTTTCCTTGAGCCCTGTCACTGGTCACAAGAGGGAAGAGATGGGTACCTGCCCCTCTGCTTCCCCTCATGAGGATGTTGAAGACTATAATGAGGCTTTCCCTCAGTCTCCTCTTCTCCAGGCTGAACAGATCAAGTGGCGTCACTCACTTCTCATAAGGCTTCCCCTCCAGACCCTTCACCATTCTCATGGCTCTCCTTTGGACACTCTCTAATACTTTAATGTTTTTCTTACATTGTGGTGCCTGAAACTGCCCCCGGCACTCAAGGTGAGGCCGCCCCAGTGCAGAGCAGAGCGGGACAATCCCCTCCCTTGCCTGGCTGGCCATGCTGTGCCTGATGCACCCCAGGACAGGGCTGGCCCTCCTGGCTGCCAGGGCCCTGCTGACTCATATTCAACCAGGACATCCAGGTCTTCAGATGATACAATGTGGTGGAATATGCCATTCAGAGAAACCAACGTTGTTCTCTAATAAAATCAGCAGTGGCGCTGAAGTCAGTAGGTCTTCCTATGAGCTTATGTATAGAGTCTTAAATAGTGGCAGTGATGCCTATGCCAAAGAGGTGCTGAAAGAGACCTGGAGTGCCTGATGATGACTGGTAAATCCACTGTGACTTCCAATGCAAGTCAGAATAAATTAATGCTGCTCAGTGTTTTCTAGGCATTCCGAGTCCAGACTCAATTTGTTTTTTTTTTCTGGTGGAGTTTTTTGTGGACTTTTTTATAGTATGATCTTACCAGATTAAACCCACATAAATTACCGTATTTTAGGAGATCTGTAAAAAGGATTCTTTCTGATCTGTGATATTTATACCCATATGCTGCATAATTGAATTCAGATGACTATGCTCTTGGGTATTTAGTCATGGGTGTTTCTATTTCCTGAAGTGCCAAAGCTGGCGATGCTATGCGTGTATGAGACAACTCATTATCTCTATTACACTTGAGGACAGTGAGTAGAGATTTGACACTGAACTTAACACTTGGTTTATTAGTTCTGGACTTACAGCGGTATTAATCATTGTGCTATCCTTCTCTCTCACCTGTTTTTTAGCCCACATATGGACCTGCAATAAGTTCAGGTGCGGAGAAAAGAGGCGACCAGAATATCATTGTTCCTGTTCAGATGACTGTGTGGAAAACAAAGATTGCTGTGTCAATTATCAAGCTGTTTGTAAAGGTAAATATTATCAACAAATTACTACCGTCTTGCATATGTACCCGTAGCTGTATAAAAGGAGCAAGAACATAAGATGACTTTAAAAGCATCTGGTAAAATGAAAAAACCCTTGTATCTATCAGTAAGAATGTACTGTCCTAAAAAATAAATTGCACTCATTTGTTTTAAGGAGAGGCAAGCTGGGTTGAAGAAGAGTGTGAGGACATTACTGAACCTCAGTGTCCAAAAGGGTGAGGAAATTGTATATTTGCATAGCTCTCCTCTTTGCTTGCATTTCATTTTTGACATTGTTTTCCCTGCTGTGCCTTCCTGGGACCTGCTTGCCTTTTACACACACAGTAAAAGCAGCTGCCAGACAGAGATGAACACCTGTTCAGCCAGCAGTTGGTGGTGCTTACTAACAGATCAGGTTGCTCTATCCCAGCACTTGCTTGACTTGCAAGACACGCCCATTCCTCAACCCTGCTGTGTCTCACAGACATGTGTGCCCTGGGCAACTCTGCCTGGTTACCAGCCGCATTATTGACCTACATGTGCTACATAACCCACCATCCCAAATATTTTGGGACCCACCCAGCAATCTTAGACTCCTAAGATTGCCTGCCTCCCTTGTCACTTTAAAAGACCTTTCCAATAGCATGCATTTTCCAGCCTCAGAACTGCAAAATGTGGGCAGATTGCTGTTCCAGTTCTGCCAGCAGTGGGACAACACTATTTGCAAGCTGTCTGAATTACTTTCTTTAAAAGGTGTAAAGTGCCATGGGATCTTTGTATTCTCTGGCTCAGCTCCACACTGGGCCTGCTCCTGCAAGTTATGTATACACTGTGTGAGGAATGACTCATGTGGTTTATGGCATCAGCACTCAGGCTTGAACAGTACAGCAAAGCTCCCAGCCAGGAAAAAAAAGCCTGTATTTCTTGAACTGTTTTTGCTGTGGGATCCTCAAATTAACTTCATAGCTGAAGTTGACTATAAACTATGATTGTATGTCTAAGCTATCAATAGAAGTGACAAATTCTTGATTGAAATATGTTCCACTAGTAAATACTTGCTAGACATGTTATGGGATGAGTTGAATTCAATTATGTTCTTGTCTGAGAAGTATAAAAAAATTCAGACCTATTTTATTTTGATTTTGAAATTATAGTGTGATGGGATATTTCTAGTAAAGTAAAACCATTTTATTTTGTTCTTATGTCATTACTTTTTTGATTTAAGATATTTAAATCGTGCTATATTTATTCATCAGAGTTGTAATATTGTCAAACAAAATACATTTCATTTTGGAATATTTCATACCAGTTGAGTACCCTTCATTCTGATTCAGAGCACAAACAGATGCTGACATGTCAGAACCTTCATCTGGACAGAAACTGGAACTTCTGTCCAGTTTGTAGTCCAAGTCCCCAGTAATCCCCTATGGAAGAAGGTGATAGCCAGGAGGTTCTTGAAGTTTTTCTCATTAACTTTTGTTCTGAGTTCAGGGACCGTTTGGGACTTCATGCTGGGAACTGAGTCTAGGATGCTGATTTTCCTCATTCAAGGTTAGGAAGCCTTGCCCCCAAGAGGCTGGTAAACAAACAAGAGTCTTGTGCAGATCCACAGTCAAAGTTATTGACGCAAATGCTGTAGGGCAACTCCTGTTGGTTAACTTGTTTTTAGGGTTTTTTGTTTGTTTTTTCTGTTCATCTCATGAAAGGGATGCATAGTTACTCCTCTAAAATTGTTTTAATCCTGGTAAACCCCAAAATGTTGCAATAAAACCCAGCCCAGGAAAGGGTGATATGTGGTCAAAGTTGAATCAAACAGTGTTGACTGAAGGCTCATCTCTGACTATTAGCACATAAGCCTCTCCAAAAAGAAACAACTCTGTAAACAATCCACTTCTTCCTATTCTGTGTGGTAGGCAGGAGTGCAGGTGACTTTAGTTGCAGTACTCATTTTGAGACTTCGGGATAATAGATATTTTGTGTGTTCAGGTTGCTGGTTTTACTCTGTTTTCATTTTAGCTGTGTTTTAGCTGTTCCTATGGTGCAGAATAGACAAAAGACATGGCAGCATTCAGTGAGATGCTTAATCTGAGAAATTCCACTGATTTCAATGAGACTGATCAACTGCTTAAAATTAAGTGCACACCTAAGTCTTTCCAAAACTGAGTTTTATATTGTTTAATAGGGTTATAAAGTTAATAGGCTGTAAGATCGCAGGAGTGATCTAGTCCTTCCCACTGTTCTAGGAGTGAAATAATTCTCAGAAAATTCAAACCTACTTAAGCAGTTTGTCCTAGTACTTACCTAGATGGCTTTACTGATGACTTTTTGCTGTCTTTTTGTCCTCATGTCTTTTTCCGTATTTCAGGCCTGTTAGTATTTTGTGTGTGGGATAGGAAGTTTTCTGTGTGCTATGTTAAGCTTTTCAAGGGAACTTTCTTTTCCTTCCTATTTTGTTTCGTTTTCCTTTCTTTTAATTATGGTCTAACCTGCCTGCAGTGAGGCGGGTCAACTTGGCAATGTGTTCCATGGTTCTAGCCTCTTGATCATCCAGACTGGTGAACCTACTGGACCACAGCAAGCCTGTGTTGCCTGCATAATGTTTCCATAGAAGCCAGTTTATAGGAGGGGATAATTGCTACTGCATTTCCTTCAGTTTGGGGTAAGGATGTGACTGTGGTGTACCTATTTATCCAGGAGCTGTGAAACACGCTTGTCTTACTGTTTGGACACAGCCAGCATGAATCACCGGCAGGACCAAAACTTGAGCCTCCCAGGCTTGGTTGCTCATGACAGCCCATTTCTGAAGTCGCAAGTGCAGTCTTGGCTACTGACAGGAAAACTGTGTGGAAGTGGCGGATATACCGCAGAATGGAGCTTGGGTCAGTTTGTCTGGGGATTTTACTGGAGCTGTTCCAAAGGGAGAGCAGTTTAACATGGTCTGCCATGCTTTGCTTCCCCGAGCACCAGGGCAGATCACTAACTATATGAGTTTTGGCATGTGTAGAGTATGCAAAAAGTGAAATGGCCTGTTGTCCTCCTTGTGGCAATGGCCTATTTTGCCGAGTTTAATTTTACATGTGCGAAGGGGTTGGTAGCTAGATTTGCAGACAACCAAAACATGTATTTAACAGCTGGTTTACTTGTAAATGCCAAACCAGAAACAGTTGCGTAAAGTCCCTTTCTAAGTGGTTGTTTTAAGTTTGGTGGGGTTTTCTGGTTCTGGTTTGATTTTTTTTTTTTTTTTTTAAGGTTAGACTCGTTTGTAAGTAATATTGAACAGCCTTTGCCTCAAAGTTCGTATTTAATTGCACAGAACTTTGCAGTGAGGATTTTTAGACCTCTGCATTGAAGTGAATCAATTTGTTCGGCAAGAAGGGGCATAGAGAAGGTATTTGCAAAACTTGTAGAGATCAGAATCTGTGGTGCAAAAAAATAATTGTAATATGGGCAAAGGTAGTACATAAAGTTTCTGTACTCTGTTCTGCCCAAGGGCTTTAGTTTTGACCTGAAAATCATTCATTTCTTGTTCCCACTTGTGCCACATGAATTAAAAAGCTGGCTACAAAAATACATCTCAGAAATGCGTCTAAAAGTCTTATTGTATCTGGGGTGTAGGGTAGGCTATGTAGTAGTTCTGACTAATGAAATCCTTTCGGCTGAACAGTTGTCCAAATTGTTGATTAAAATTTTCTTAGGATAGGAATGTTTTGGTTGTCTGACTATTCTTTAGTTTAATGTAGTCACATTTGTTTGACTGACACACAGCTTATAAATGTTTCATTTGTAAATGACTGTTTGGATTTTTTTGTGGGGTACATCACTAAATAAATTGTCAACAGTTTATAAATAATGTTTGTCTTCTATCCTCACTGTTTTATTTTTAGAAACTAAAGTATAACAAAGTTTAAGAAAAAGCATTTTCATTTTACAGTTTGTAAATATAAAAAGGGAAAATGAGCTTGCAGTTAACACATATATAATATATTCAATTGTATTATGAAATTCAGTATTTTCAGTAGTTATTGCCGCACAGTAGTGATTTATTTTTTTCAGTCTCACATGACCTTATATCTGTAGGTCAAACACAGGGTATGTTTCCGTCAAGGAAGAAGTTACAGAAATTACTATTCCTGTCTGTGATGCAATGTTTTAAGTACTTACAGTTGGAGAAAAATTGTTTGAACAGGGCTGAATCTGGGAACAAGTCAAGACTGGAAAACATAGGTCCTGTGGAGACTGGAAGGGGAGATTTTATTTTTGTTGGTTCCAGTGAAATCAGTTTCTGAATTTATCTGTCAAATTCCTGGCAGAAATACTATTACAGTGTTTCCAGTCGCAGGGCCACATTTTTGAGTTTTGAGATCGGTAGTACTTCTGGAGCAGTAAGCAAGTTCTTTTTGGGTAGATGGTCTTTGTAAAACGAAAGGAAAAGTATGTGTTTTTGTTGCTGATTTAACATGCTCTATCCATTAGACTTGCTTACAGTTCTGTGCACTGTACATGTATAAAAAAGAATCCTTTTTTTCAGCTAGGTTACAGGTTGTTCAGGAGCAAAGTGAATAAAGGAAAGTTTGGCTTTGCGTTGCCTTATTTCTTTCCCTGCTCTCACCTTGGGGTGAGAGAGTGGGGTTGGAGGGGGCTGAGTGTTGCTTCAGTGGGACTGATTTCAAGGTAAGGAGTACCAAACCCACCAGAGCATCTTGGCTTGTTCTTCATTTTATGGGTGTGTTTGAAATCAGACCTTGATATGGCTTTTCTGTGCATGCCCTGCTGCAAACCTCAGCCTCTTTGGGCAGGGATTGCTCTGCCAGCCAGGCAGAGGGACCGGATGGCTTGTGTGCTCACCACTGTGCCAGCCTGCAAACCTTCCTGCTTAGGACTTCCTTGGCCTGGTTTATAGCCCCGTAATGAACATTCCCATTGTTTGGGGGAAGCTTTCTTGAAATTAGTGATAGCAGACTGTTTCTCAGAGACTGTCTTTTAATATTCAATTTCTGTTTGTTCAGATTTACCAAGTCTCCAGTGTTACTATTTTCATTGGATGGTTTCAGAGCAGAATATTTGCAGACTTGGCATGGACTTCTACCTGTTATTAGCAAATTACGTGAGTAGTTTCTTTGTCTAAGAAATATTATGATGTCCTACCTGATAAAAACACAGATGAAACTTTGCTCACTCTTTAAAATCCTCACTCTTCTGCCATAAATGTGGAAGTTGTTGCCCTAAAGAACACCCATGCACAGAGAACCTGAGCTGTGGGAGAGTGGAAGGGCAAGAAAGAGAGAGGGCTTAAGGAAAGGGCCCTTTTGATTTTCAGTGAAATCTTGTAAATTATAGCCCCTGTTATATTTAGGAGGTGGATGTTTTCTGCTGTGAGGTTACTCTATTTCTTCAAAATAGAAGTAGATCCTTTTTACTCTATAATGCATATCATCTCATATTTAGGTGGAATGGCTTTGGAAAATGGAAAGCAAGATAGAAAGCATTTAATTGTATTTGGAAAAAGAAGACAGAGAAGTAAGAGACTAAGAAGAGATGGTGGAGAAGGACTGGTAGAAATGTGATGCATCCAAGAAAACCTTAATTTAACAAATATTTCCACAAGAAATATTCCCCAGCTTTTTTAGTGTTTTACTTGATTTTGTAGTGTCTAAATAATTTTAGTTACTTTTCCTGTTTCTCTTTTGGCTGTGGTCTGTAGAGAACTGATGGTATTTCTTGTCTGAAAAATACGCCAATCTTCTTGACATTCATAAATTACTACCTGGGGTGCCTGGTTTCAGTTTGACTAAAAATAAATCAGTAAAAATACTTGCTTTTTTTTACAGTGGTTGTTACAACTTGAAGTGTTCCAGAGGATAACAATTCGCAGATGTATTTGAGGTTTTTGTTTCTATTTAATTTTGTTCCATGCTAGGATAAAATGAGGCATTTTCAAAGTTTTCATTAGATGCAGTTATAAAAAATTTAAACTGGAGAAAGCTTCTGGGACATTTCTAGGAGAGGCTGGCAAATTATTCTAGCTCTGCCTGAAATACAAGACAGCAGTGTCACAAAACATCTGTAGGGCCTCCAGTTTGCCGTATCCACTTCCCCATGTACACTTTCTTCATTCTTTGGTCTGGATAGACTACAGTGAGGCTTTTCTCATTGACTTCTATAATAAGCTTATATTTCTATTTGCACTGAACCCATGATAAATTCTGACCATTAAGAAATACAAATATCTTTGTATCTTCATCAAAGTAATTTCACTTCTCCAGAACTATGAAGTTTTTGATGGTGAAAACTTATATTTTTAAAAGATTCTAATACTGGAATGCCTAATAACACATGTTTTATACCCAATAAAACGAGGAATAACCTGGGACAAGTATTAATTCTGCATTATGTTTAGAGTTCTAAAGTACTCTGGAGAATTTTTTTTTGTAATAAGCTAGAAGGCTTTTGCAGTACAATGTGCTATGGCATCTTCAGCTTTCTTCTTTTTTCCCTCATAGTAAAACAGTGGGTGAAATGCTTAGATAAAGCAAATTTTCTTCAGTAAGAGAAAAATAGTCTCATGAATGAAAATTGGTGTTACTGAGGTGTATATCCCATAACACTCTGAGGTCATGTGGCATCAAATCTCTGTGCTTCATGTTCCGTGTGTCTAGGCACCAAAAATGGTGGAAGCAGTCATATTGTAAAGATAAACATATGGGTGTGTAAGTGCTCCTGCAGAATTTTACTGTTCAGAAAAGAGTAATGAAATCTATTCCTCTGGGTAGAAAGGTAACAATAGTGGATAAATTCCTTGACTATTGCTGAAAATTTGTGTAAATAATTTTGGAGTTAATAGCTATCCATTTATAGGACTATCAAATTTTCAAAAAAAGACAGGTTAAGAATGACAGCATTTACAAAGCAGTGAACAGCTAGTCACATTCAGTAACTTACTGGACTGCCTGGTTCTTTGTTAAATTAGAACTGTGCTAAATGCCTGGATTTTCATGTTTAAAGCATTTGATGACAAATTCAGAATTCTGATAGATAAAAATATTTCCATTATTTGGTTCTGTTAATTCAGACATGCTTACAGTGATATTCTGGTGTCTCCGTGGAGAAATCTGTCAGAGTACCTGCCTGTAAGGCTATCATAATTTCACTTTTGCCAAGTTTTGTTATACATTTTCTCTCCCTGCTTTTTGAAGGATGGATAATTCTGCATCGAGCTGAGGGATTTTAGTGAACCCAGGCATAGTCTTACTGTGTGCATGTGGTATTCAGAGAAGGTATTTTCATATAAAATTATGCTGTGATGTTTTAAGTTTTAGATAAATGATCCTTTTGTCTTAAATCATCTGTATCTATGACAACAAGCCAAAGAGAATAAAGATAACTCTTATGGAAAGTCCTAGCAAAAACCCCCTAGGATTTTTGGCAAAACTTTTTATATGTGTTTTTCTATTACTTTTAAAAAGCAAAGCAAAACAAAACAAAATACCACCCCCTCAGCCACCCACACCAAAAAACTATGATTTTGGAAAACTGTCTCAACAACAGATTTAGAAATTGTTGAAATGTGCTAAGTCTTTTCTTGTAATAAAAAAATGGTACAAGTGATTATTTGTTACTACAGAACACAAGTGTGGGAGGGGATGTCTGTGTGACTTGACAGGTTTTTTTTTTTCTGGCCTGGTTTCTTTTCATCTCGACTAGCTCAAATTGATTATTTCAACTGAAATCTAACCAAAGCCCCAGTCCAATGAGTTCAAAGTGCCCTGATGCAACACTTTCTATGTTGTGAAGCCTTTAATTTCTATTTTATTTATATTGTATATAATTACCCAGAGTCATGGTGAAGATTGACCCAGTGGTGTTCTTCCTGTAGGGTCATTACTTTTGGTTCTTTAGTTGGTTTTGTTGAAGCAGTTTTGGTATTTTTTTCAGTTGTTAATGAAGGCATTTTCTTTTTTTTTTTCTTTCTGAAAATTGGGGCCCACACATTTGCTGGTGGAAATTTAGACCTCTTTAACTAAAGTTTGCTCAGTTTTTTGGCCTTGCTAATGCCTCTTCACACTAGCAAATACTGTACACTAATCTCCTTAAATTCATATGATTTTTATATTGAGATAAAGAAAACTTTGACAGTCATCCTAGAATAATTTTTATATTTTAAAAGCCCCACAAACGAGAAAGGAATACTGCAAAATAAGTTGTTATTTGACAGATGACTTAGAGAGCCAGGCATCACTGTGTCAGTGGCCACCTTACCTCTGGGAGCACCCAGGGTTAAGTGGCTGGTTGGTCTCCAGCTGCAGACTGCACTTACTGCATACCAGGGCAACTTTGCAGGGTGTGATTTCTTTCGTTTTTCTTTCTTATCTGTACATGCTTTTCACAAGAGCTGTAGGTTTTGCTCATGTGAGCATTGCAGTCAGCCATGAGGCATATATAAAATTTGTGTTAAGAGACATTTAGTCAGCTTGTAAATGAATATGGGAAGAAAAATTAAGTCCACAATTTTGAAGAGTGAAAACTTTCTGGCAATGTATTTTGGCTTTTTTTTTTTTTTTAATAGGTATACATCTTCATGTGGGACACTTGCAAAATTTTTATTCCAGTAATTTTGCTGACTTTCTTTGTTCCTCCCTTTAGAGAAATGTGGAACATACACTTCCAGTATGAGACCAGTGTATCCTTCAAAAGCCTTTCCCAACCATTACTCCATTGTCACAGTAAGAATTCTTGTATTATATATTTCCACTATGGTTCATTATCAGGTTGTCTCCAAGGGAATATTATATTTTGATGTATTATTAAAATAATTTGATTTCCCTTCAAAATAGGAAAAAGCTTGTATTATATTTATGTACTTTAGGTTAACAGCTATTACATAACACTACAGCTAAGTGGCCAGATCTAATGTAAGTAAATCCAGTCCTTCCAAGAGTAGCTGTGAGAAATCCCATATAGGCAGAAGTTCACTTCACTTTACAGCTCCTTATTTGTGTAAATATTTCCACTAAATTTCAGTTTCTGCTCTTGGAGTGGGAGCAGCCTGACTGCTTTAAGTTGCCAACCTTATTCCACTTCATTAAGGTAGCCTGGCATGATGAAAAGAAGGGTATGAAATGAGAGGAATGATTTGAGCATTATGTGGTGTTGTCCCTATGTGATAGACTGTACCCAAGGCTGCATAGAAACGTCACAAAGCTGATCTTGTAAATTTGCCACCCGTTGCATATAGGAGGGAGAAGGAAAAATGGAGGTTTTCAACACAAATGCAGGGTTGGAGTCCAGGACATCCTCTTTAATGTCATCATGCCACAACTAAAATTCAATCAAATACTAGGATCTGCGCTTTCTTTCTTATCTTGCCAGTTTGTCAGGACATCTGGACAGTAAGGAGCACAGGTTCAGGAAGGAGATGCTTAACTGTGTAATCCTCACAAATCTCCATGGCTGAATATGCAACCAGGAGACAGTAATCATGCCCTGCAGCCATGTGAGGTGTACACTACAGAGCTTTAGCTCAACTCCCCATTCTTGTGAAAAGTAGCAAGGTCCTAATGGTGGTGGTGTTTTATCGCTTTTAAATGTAAATGTAAAAAGGAGCTAGTCTGCTTAAAGATAGAGCACAAAATCTGCTAAAACTGCCCAAGAACTAGTGGCTGCACTTCTTTCACTGCTCATGTAATGGTTATCCCAGCTAGAGCTTTTAGTAATGTGATGGAGGTCCAGCACAGGTAATTGCTTTGTCTTTGGTACTTAAGATACAACAAATGTGTGAACTCATACAGTGTCTTTCTGTTTGATCCCAAAGGAGATTGCCTAATATTTTAAAAATCTCATTGAGAACCACTTAAGGGTTGGAAGGCAGAGTTTGGGAGCACTGCTGGTGATGCTGCTAAATTTCAGTCTTGAACTACTGGTGGAGTAGTAGTCACCAACAGAGTATTCAGTGGTTATATTTTTCTGAAGGACATGTTTGTGTAGCTGGAAGGTTCTTTTTCTTTATAGCGTGGCAACAAGGCATACTCTCAATTACAGGGGCTGTATCCTGAATCTCATGGTATAATTGATAACAAGATGTATGATCCCAAAAGAAATGCATCCTTCACCCTTAAAAGTAAGGAGAAGTTTGATCCACAGTGGTACCAAGGCCAGCCTGTAAGTATTAATATCCTTCTGAGAATGTACATCACCCTGTTATGTTACTTAATATCGCTTGGATGCATAGTGATGTTGAAAGAGTACAGAGGGTACTTTTAAGTCAGCCAAGAAGCTTTACGCAGCACCGTCAGGAATTGTCCTACTAGAGCTGAAAAATAACAAATGAAACAAAATGTAACAGATTTTTTTGAACTTAAACGGAATTTTCCCTAAGGAGAATGCTGGCTTAAAATAGCTAATATAGCTACCAGATATTTGTCTGTTTTTAGTATGAGTGGGCTTGCAGTTAACTTCTCTGAGGAAATCAACAGACCATTTTGAGCAATAAGAAGCACTAATAAGGATTTATGCTCTGCCCAAATTACTTGCAAGTCTAAAGATGTGGTTTTAAAAGAAATTGTCTCAGCTCAATGATACCTATGGCAAAACTGATAAGTGCCATGAAAATGCAGTGGCATGGAAAAATTTGAGTGAGCGCTAGCCTGAAGAATAGCAAGGGACCAGATGCAACTGTTTAGTAATGTGGGGAAGACAGTTTTTTTTTTTTTTACCTTGAGGAAAGGACACGTAGGTGTAGACTTCGCAGGTCTCTGAGAAGAGAGTGATATATGAATCAGGCAGAAAACATGCAGAAGGCATAAATCTGTAAATCATGAGAGCAGCAGTAAAATCAAAAGAACTGACCAAAACGCTGTTTCCGAATGTCGAGAGCATGTGGGACTTAGGTCCCACCCCTTCTTGTGTCTCTGTTCTTGAGACAGTTCCCCTTCCTGGTGTCCAACCATGGCTCTCCCACTGCATTTCTGCTCATAGTTCCTAGCTCTGTCCTGGCTCTCCGTGGCATAGCAGCAGCAGGGATTACAGCAGGGAGTAGCAGAATCAGGCTACAAGGTATGTCTGGGCTGCAGATAGTGATGACAGGCTAGATCGACTG
>VYZQ01030190.1:0-20305 GCA_013400655.1 Mystacornis crossleyi
AGAACCCACGAGGAGCAACCTGTGAGCACCATAAGATGAAGGTGCATTTCTGGCTCCTCTCCCCAGCCATGCTCGGTGCTGGCATCAGCAACGCTCAGCTTTTCCCCTTGTACCACAGTCTGCAGCCCTGAAAACTGATGGGCCCAGCTGGCTGCAGGGATGATCCTGCTACTTAAGAAGGGAAATTCTGAGCCTCTGCAGCCTTCTCCACCCTGTGTCTTTCCAGCCTCCTGCCGAGAGCAACTGGCCCTGGTGGAACGTCCATAAATGCTGATGGCAGGATGGACTGTGAAGATATCTGAATCTGGCTCAACTCCCACAGTCCAAATGCCTGCGGGGAGCCCGGCAAGGCTGAGTTTTGGGTTGTAAAAGACAGCAGGGGATTATCCAATCCTTTCTGGTGATGGATAAGCTGTCACATCCCTCAGTGGTCAGTTCGCTCCTCATCAGCCACATGCAGCAATCTAAAATCTGCTGAAACAAGCCTTGGCTTGGCTGTTCTGCTCCATCGTTTTGTCCACCTCATGGGGAGGAGCAGAGGTGGTCCTTCAGCCCAGAGGTGGCCTGAGTTTTCACATGGCTGCTTATCCTGCTGTGAATTCTCTCATTACCCACAGCAACCCTTGGAGATGTTTCAGGTCCAGGGAATTCAGCTGTGTGCTGTGCTCAGGCACAGATAAGGATAACGAGCTAAAGATGCAGGGATTTTTTGAAGACAGCAAGCACTGGGAAAATTCTTGTTTTTAAAAAAAAAAAATTAAATAAACCCCCCTCCTTTTTTTTTTTTCTCCCTTTCCAACAGTCAGAGAATTCAGAGATGCAGATGATCCACTTCAGCTGAGTCAGCCTCCATGAACTGCTGTTTATGAGGAAATCATGGCTGTACTCTAAGCTCTGGGCTCTGCTGGTCCCTGCATGCCCTAGATAGGACACCAGCCCTGTCTGGAAAAGCGAGCCCAACTAGATGACGGATCAGGATTTAGGGACATTATCAGCACCCTCTTGCACAGGGATGGGCAAATACTTGTCCACCTCCACAGCAAAAACCCGCGAGTTCATACTCTGCTATCACCAGCCTGGCTGTTTTAACTTTTCCCTCCAAGACAGAGAGAAAATAAACACAGGCTCAGCAACATTCCCACTGCTGATGGCCATGGAAGCTGCTCAGATACTTCATCATGAGAATAACATAGAGAAACGGAGACGGATGGAAATAGAGGGCAGTGAACCTGCCAGCAAAGTGCCCAGATCCTGGCAGCAGGACAGAAGATGGAATTGTTACTGGCACACAACAAATATTTGACCTTGAAGAAGACTGTCTTTCCCTCAAAAGTCATGTTCTGGTGTTAGTCACTTTTCAAAACAGCATGGGAACACAGGCTTTTCTTCCATTTTCTGATGGGAGACAGATTGTGTTTCATTTGTAAAAGAAACCATCAGCATAATGGGAGGTATCCTGATGCCTGGCTCGAGCTGATCAATAGGATATCTGTAACCAGACACGTTTAGGAGTTAATCAGCTCCTGTGTTGCCCTTTTCAGGATGTCTTTCTTTAGTCTCACTCCCTTGCAGATTAGGAGTGAGGCTGGGGAAGGGAGAAAGCAGCTCCATGCAAGCCTTGGCTTGGATTTTGATTTATTTGGGCTGCTTTTTGTTGAGACAAAAGGCATAATTGCTCCAGTGTCTTTAGAAGTTATTTTATATTGTGTTTGTCAACAAAATACAGACCCAGAATCATTAGCTGTTGTGGTGTCCCCAGTTTGATGATGGATTTTGTTCTGCATTTTGAGATATGACCTATTACGGCATTGATCCCCTAAAATATACACAGAAATAGATGCTGCCTGGTCTCACTACAGGGAAGAATAAGGGAAAATGAAGGTGCCAGTGTTTGATTTGTTAAATCATAGAATCACAGAAACATGGAATGGGTTTGGGTTGGAAGGGACCTTAGAGATCGCCTTGTTCCACCCCCCTGCCATGGGCAGGGACACCTTCCACTATCCCAGGTTGCTCCAATCCCCATCCAGCCTGGCCTTGGACACTTTCAGTGATGGGGCTGCCACAGCTTCTCTGGCCACCCTCTGACAGGGCCTTACCAGTCTCACAGGGAGGAATTTCTCCCTAAAATCTGATCCGAACCTGCCCGCTTTCAGTTTAAAGCCATTTCCCCTTGTCTTGTCACTCCAGGCCTCTGTAAATAGTCCCTCTCCATGTTTCTTGTAGGCTCCCTTCAGGCACTGGAAGGCCACAATTAGATCACTCCAGAGCCTACTCTTCTCCAGGCTGAACAACCCCAGCTCTCCCAGCCTTTCCTCACAGCAGAGCTGCTCCATCCCTCTGATTGTCCTGGTGCCTCCTCTGGACTTTCTCCAGCAGCTCCATGTCCTTCCCGTGCTGGGCCCTGGGGCTGGAGGCAGCTCTGCAAGTGGGTGAGTAGAGCAAAGAGGGTGACTCTTACTCTGCTTTTCCTCAGCAATGGGAGACACAGTCAAAATAAGATAAAAACTGTCATGATCTCAAATCCTTAACTGGAAGGAGATCAGTTTATAAGGTTGAGCACACGTAACTTCCTTCCTCTCCTTGTTCCTCAGTTTCCATCCCATTTGTGAGTACTAAAGAGGAGCTAGAGAAGTACCAGGGCACTTAGTAAATCAACCCGGGCATTTACAACCAAGACAAAGGTATTCCCCACTTTATGGAGCAGTCCTTTTTTATCATCAGGTAGTACCATGGTCCTGACAAATTAAATGCTGCATGCTATTTATCTTGTTTATTGGCTGTCAGATAAACCTTTTGAAATCCCCCTTCTTTTCCTGCGTCTAGTCCTGCAGTGCTTCAAGTGATTTGTCTTTTTTAGTGGAGCTGTAAACAAGTGGTTAAGGGTCTATTATATGAAGTTATTCCCATCCCACCTTTCAGGGGGGAAAATGCTGTGCCATGAGGAAAACACGGGGTTCTTGTGCCCACTGCTGCATCTGGCTTCTGCAAAGGAATGGCTGAGGCAGCTGGGGGGGTTCAGCCTGAGAAAAGGAGGCTGAATGGGGAACCTTATCCCTCTCTGCAACTCCCTGGCAGGAGCTTGCAGTGAGGTGGGTGTCAGTCTCTTCTCCCAGGTAACAAGTCACGGGATGAAATGGCCTCAAGATGAACCAGGGGGAGTTTCTGATTATAGATTCTGAAAAATTTCTTCACAGAAATGTTTGCTAAGCATTGGAACAGGCTGCCCAAGGAAGAGGTGGAGTTGCCATCCCTGTGAGCGTTCAAACAAGGTGCGGATGTGGCACTTGAGGACGTGGTGGTGGTGAACATGGGGGGGGTGCTACATATGGTTGGGCTTGGTGATCTTAGAGGTCTTTTCCAGCCTTAATGATTCCATGATTCCATGGAAAAAATGCTCTACAATGGCTTTGCAACGATCTACGATGGCTGTGGAAAGACCTATGATGGCTGTGGAATAATCTACGATGGCTGTGGAATGACCTGCCATGGCTGTGGAATGATCTATGATGGCTGTGCCGCCACACAGATGCTTTCAGCCCAGTGCAGAAGCTGCAGGAGACACGGGTGTGACGCGGTCCCTGCAGAGGCTGCACAGCTGCCCCATCCCTCAGTTCATCACTCAGTCCCTGCCTGCTGAGCCTGGCACAGCCCCCAGAGACCCCCCATCTTCTAGAAAATGTTCATCCCCACTTGCCCACCACACAATCCTTTGCTCTGCCCCTTCTATCATTTCGAGCACGAGGCTGGATATTTTTTCATGCTGGGAAGTGAGGAATCCACATGAAATGCGGTGCAGACTCACTCTGAGGTTAATGGGACCCTTTGCAGACAGTCCCTGTTACCCCTGGGGTCCCGTTCCATGAGCTCTCAGCAAACTGCTGCTCCTGCTGATCGATGCGGGTTGAGTTGCCATCTGTCCTTAATCCAGAAATAATGAGGCTGCTGCAACTGCTTTATAAAGGATTTTGCTTTTCCAAGGCACTGACTCCTCCTAAGGTCACATACCCAACCTGTTCCCACTTTTCTCAGCTATGGCCCCGTAAACCACAGAGTTCTCTCACTTTGCCCTTCAACTGGAGGAGCTGTGGATCATGCCTCCAGCTCCAGAGGTTCCCATCACAACCAGCAGCTGTCACCTTGATCACACAGCCAAGTTTAATTCTTATTTTTTATTTTATTTTTGGAGAACAGCCCAAGCTCCTAGAATGTGTTTTAACAAAGGTGGTTGTTGCATCTGAGGCTCGTGGCTGGTTGAATGGCCATCATTCAAGGAGGCCTTTAATCCAGTTTCTGAAGAGTTTTTTGATCCTTCTCAGTCAGTTCTTATCATGATCATGGACTAAAACAAATTACTTTTCATGCAAGGCTGACCCAATGCATTCTAATTCTCCGGTTAAATGGAGAAAATTCCAAGATGGTTTACATCAACCAGCAAGCTCATATTGGGCATTTCTTGTTCTGAATCTTAAGCAGAGATGCCAAAAGAATGGGTCTTTCCTACCTCAAATTAACTGAGAGGACTCCACTTAGACACCTCGTCCGAACACCCTTGATCTTTGGGAAGATTTGCGTCCTGATCCAGAGTTTATCTTTGCAGCTGACAGCTGCAATGTGTCTCAGATGCCAGTCAGTCAATCATGCCTTATAATTTAACAGCAATCCCTTAAATTAGATGGCAGTGACAGCAGCAAAAACTAGGGAATCAAGACGAGACAATCAATAGAGCACAGAAAAAGGGGCTTTGCTGACACTCCACACCCACCTCCGATTTTGCTTTTTTGGATTTAGCCTCTCACTGACCCCAGCTGAAGACTCGTCTTGTTGGCAGCTGTCTCCAACTCGGCAGGTAAGGGCATTTAGTGTCTGAAAAACATGTCCAGACTGCGAAACCCCCACATCTCTGTGTGCTACCACTAGGAATATTTGTAGTGGAATTTATATCACCATTTCTGAATCATCTCAATTAGCAAATGAGTGGAAAAAATGTCATTTCTTATGCAAACAGGGGGAAGGATACTGAAAGAGATTGAGAGTGAGATTGTCTTGTACCATCTCAATCCTAAATTTGTTATACAATGGGGTAAAGGGAAAGAGCTGCTTCTTTATCTCTCCTTTCTACTGTGCTGGAAAAGTGCAAGTTCAGAGGGGGTTATTTTGAAGACATTCTTCTGCTACACCAACCAGTGATCATTTCCTGGAAAGTCACACATTGTTCCTTCTGTGGAAGAAAAGGAGAGAAATCTTTCAGGAGGGTGTCCCCTCCTCGTGTCCCATGCGATGAAAGTCTACAGCAGCACAAGTGAGTTGGTCCAGTGATTCCTTCTCTGCTCTTTCCAAAACAAATCCCATGTAACTCTTTGCTGTTTTGCAGATTGTGCACATTAATAGCGAAAAAGATGCCCCAAGATCGCTAAAAAGCAGAATCATTCATTGCAAGGGCATGCAGTGATAGGACAAGGCAGAATGGTTTTAGGCTGGAAGAGGGTAATTTAAATTAGATAGTAGGAAGGAATTCTTTACTGTGAGGATAGCGAGGCCATGGCACAAATTTCCTGGAGAAGCTGTGGATACCCCATGGCTGGAAGCATCCAAGGCCAAGTTGGATGGGACTTGGAGCAACCCGGGATAGTGGAAGATGTCCCTGAACAAGAAAGGAGGGTTGGAACAAGGTGATCTTTAAGACCCTTTGCAAACCAAGCCATTCCATGATTGTTTGACTCTCCCCCATGGAAAGGAGACGGGTGAGGGAAGAAGAATTATATACATGCATTAAAAGTTCATGAGCTGCCAGAGCGAGGTAACCAGGGACTGGCTGCTCCTTGAGTTTCCAGTACTGGAACTGAGGGGTGTCAAATGAAACTGTCAGAAGGCAGGTGCAAAACCAGTGAAGGACATAATTTACAGACACAGAGCGGTGTCAAACAATGTGATGCTTTCTCAGCACGAAAAGGTACCAAAATTTCCATGAATATAAAACATAATCGGGGAAATGCATGAAAGACAAACCCATAAACGGTAATAGATACAAACCCAGCACCTCTTGTTCAAAAGTTCTCTGGGCTTCAAGCTGCTTTGTTGTACAAAGTTGGAAAGGACCTTCAGGATCATCAAGTCCAACCTCCGACCTTGTTGACCGAACCACAGGACTCAGTGCCATGTCCAATCATTTCTTGAACACTTCCAGGGATGGTGAATCCACCACCTCCCTGTGCAGCCCATCCCAATGTCTGACAACCTTTTCAGTGAAGAAATTCTTCCTGATGTCCAGCATGAATCTCACTTGGCACATTCTCTCTTTTCTTGTTGACGCTTGCCTGGGAGAAGATGTTGAGCCCCACCTGACCACAACCTCCTTTCGGGCTGTCTGGATGTTGTACTTTTGTCTTGTTCCACTATTTTCCCTTGGTAGCCACTGCTAATGAAAGGATATTGGGCCAAAAAACCCCTGATCTGGCCAACAAGATGGTTCCTGGTACTTTCCCAGTTGCTTGGCCTCTTCCTACCATAACTTTAACTAACCATGACTCTCCATGGAGATATGGTCAGGGCACAGCCAGCTCAAAGTCAAGCCAGTATTTCCCACCACCAAAATTTCCAGAATCTTCTCAGGTCACTTACTTCTGGGCACCCAAATAAATGACAATTTTCTTTCAAAGCTGCTGAGTGACCAAAGCTGCCACTGATTCCCACAGCATTCGCAAGTCCCCGCAAATGAAGGTAACGAGGTCAAATTTGTACAAACATTTAGGACCAGCTTCAATCTCCCCCTGCTCTACAAATTACTTAAGGAAGATGGAAATGAGGCCAGTGTGCAGCTTTCAAGGAAACCCAGCATAAAGCTGTGTTTATTACATGAATCCCCATAAATGAAACACTAGGGATAAAGAGAGATTATTTATGTGGAAATGGTGGGGGAGGTGGGCAGGGAAATGAGAAAGGGAATGTTTAGTCTGGAACAGGAGATCAAATAAAACCATGGAAGAATCTTCCCATAAGAAAGCCACAGAGGCCTAATCACTTAACTCGTTTCAAAGCAGAGCAGGCAAAATATCAGACTTGTGAAGAGAAATCCAGCCTGCACCACCAGGGAGGAATGAAATGCTTCCCCGCCCTGAACCTCTCTGAAGTTGTATAAATCACTCCAGTGCTGGGTTCACACACTGTTTGCCTCTTCACGTTGCTGCAGACCCCAGAGCAAAGCACAGAGGGTACACGTTAGCACAGCCACGTGCCAGTGTCCCATTCAAATCTACCCGTGCAGCCCAAGATGATTGAAACCTTCCCTGAGACCAGGGTCACCACCTATTTTCATAAAAGGAAATCAAAGGATGGCATTTGTGAAATTGCCTTTTATGTCTTTAAAAGATGTGTTGGGGATGTGTTTTAGTGGTGGGCTTGGCAGTGCTGGGTTAATGGCTGGACTAGATGATCTTAGAGGGCTTTTCCAACTTAAACAATCCAGTGATTCTCTGTTCCATCTTTCCTGGCTTGAAGGGCCTTGACTTTCACCTACTAAACACTTGCAGAACACTGCATAAACCCATAAACACCATGAAATGTTGTAACTACCAGAACTCTGCAAGCCTGTGCAATTCCATCTTGTTCCCTGGACAGCATTTCCACCTGAAGGATTCCTATGACCCCCAAGACTGCAGTTTTTCACTCCTCCACGAGCTGTGACATATTTCTTGCCACAAGAGCACTGCAAGGCAGGGCTGTGCCATCATTGCTTCTGTGAGATGAACTGGGGAGGAGTTGTAAAGCTAAAAATCTCACCCACGGTATTTTTACAACACTGAGAGAAGTTCAGCTCTCTTCAGGTGAACATCTTCCAGGAGGACAGAGTGAAAATCATCCAGGGGGACAACACAGGAGGTAAGTGTCTTCCCTCAGAGCAGTTTTGATGAGGACACCACACAATTTGTTTCTCCCAGCACTCCTGGCTCCACAAACTGCTCCCAAGATAGAGCCAGAAATGCAAACTCCAGCTGAGGCAGCACCTTGGCACTATTAAACCAAATATTTAATGCTGTTTTGATAGGCACAGCCAAACCCTCTTCATACAGAGATGTCAGTGATATGGATTTTGCCTGGAAGGGGAACGGAGGTGGCTGAAAACCACGTGAAAGTGTTTTTTGTGTGGTCGCCTCTGAGGAAGGCTGGGGAACGAGCAGGTTGTCAGCAGACATTTCTCCCAACGACGTCCTCTCCTTCTCTGAGCGGTCGGGTACGCTCTCCCTGCACGGGAAGGTGCTCATCCAGGCTGCCTCTCTGGGCAGAGGCTGCCATTCCCAGCCCTGCTCTTGACACGCTGCTCATGTTTTCCATTGCAGAAGAGAGCAGGTTCCAGGCTTGTCTCTGTCTCTCGGCCTCTTTTCAAGTCCCTGTGTTAAGAGGGGGGCACCCAGAATGGCTGGCTCCTGTTAACACTCGGGTGAGGTGAGGGAAAAATTGGAGGAAGTTAAATCGTATAATTGTTAATGGTTTGGTTTGGAAGGGACCTTAAAGATCACCAAGTTCCAGCCCTCCTGCCATGGGCAGGGATGCCTTCCATTAGACCAGGCCAAGATTCAGTAAAATTTTCAGGATTTCAACTTAATCTGACATTTCCTATGGCACAGGTAATGAATGCCTTTAAATATTTTTTTTTAGCACCTTTGGGGAAAGCACATCTAGAAGGGAAATCCCTTCCCAACACAGTGGGGTTTGGGATCATAAAATCATAGATTCTTTGAATGGTTTGTGTTGGGAGGGACCTTAAAGATCATCCTGCCTTGGCCAGGGACACTTTCCACTATCCCAGGTTGCTCAGGGCCTCATCCAACCTGGATTTGAACACTTCCAGGGATGGGGCAGCCACAGCTTCTCTGGGCACCCTGTTCCAGGGCCTCACCACTCTGCATATGGAATATCATCCTAAATTCCCCAGTTTCTTCAGTGCAAGGAGAAGGCAGAGATACAATTTGAGGCACCCAAACCAAAAAGCTGCTTTCAGGTGGCCTAATGAGAGTTTTAGGAGGCAGCAGCTGCAGTTCTCTATCTGGGATAATCATCACGTGGCATCCAATGTGCCTTGGCATCAAGGGCAAGAAATCAATATCGTCAACCTTTATCAGCATTATAATGACAAGGTTAATATTGATCTTTTGACATTAAGGTGTGGTGTGTGAGTCCTTAGCATCATTGCTGGGAAGCTGAAGCTGGAGCACTACAAAACAGACTGCAGGCACAGCAATTTGCTCACAGATCCCTCAGAGACCCTGGATTAGAATGAACAAAGCAATTCTCAGCCTGATTTGTAATCAACCGTTCCCAAAGTCGTCGCCTTGTCTATCAGTGGTGGGAGGGGATTATTCACACGTGTCTGTTATGTCCCTTCAAAGTCCCGGAGTGGCACAAGGAAATGCCAAATGGAATTCGTGTGGTCCTACAGGCAGCAGAATTATGGTCTCAGCCTGTGTATTTAGCTTGACAGCTAAATAGGAGTTAAGCTCTTGTTCTTTCTAATCTCTTGCTGTAGAACAGAAGTTATCTTGCTACAGGTGAGGCCTCCCTCTCCTGAGGTGCTGATTTCTTCTGTAATCACCACTAAAAGAAAACCTTTTCTCTAATGAAAGCATCTCCATGAGTATTTCTTAACCCTGAGTCTGCTGAGCTGTCCCTCATACCCATAATCTTCAGCCCTGAGAGATCAAGGTTTTAAAGGCTTAAACCCCTTCATTCCTAGAGACAAATCTGATGTGAAATTCCCTTAGTCTGAGGTCCTGCTTAAGAAAAGAAAGGCAGAGAGTGAATAAATCATCACAGCTGAGGAGATGCCACCAAGGCTCAGCATTTACCCAGAAATCTGTAAATGACTTTTCCTGTTGTTCCTATTTGCCATTTATATTCCAGCAGTGTTAAGAGGCCTTGAGTAAGATGAGACTCGTTCTGGGATTGGCACTCCATGGGCAAAACAGTCACAGGCAGTCCTTGATCCTGAGAGCCTGCATTAGGCTGTGCCTAATTACTGCTGTGACTGGAGCTGCAGAGCGAGGGAGGTGAGGGTGTGTGGAGAGAGGAGAGGAGAAGAGTGGGTTTATTAGCAGACAGACAGAGATTCAGACCACTTTACAAATTATTGACCCTACTTAATTGCTAATCATCATGTGCATTAGCTATTTTTTTTCTGTGAGGGAAGGCAGATGAACGTCCCTGAGCTACAAGATTGTCTGAACAAATGGGCGGGTTCTGGGCGGACCAAGGGTGGCATTTTCCTCCCAGCACATTCCCCAAATTGACTGGAAATTAATCCATATGAGAATAGGGGATGGAGACAGATGGTGGAAGGTTTCCGCGCCTCCTTTTTCCCTTCTGTCACCTTTGGTGCTCGGAGGAGTCAGGAGTGGCTGGGTTACCCTGGACTGCCAGGACTACTCAGGATGGAGAGCCAGTGCACCGGGTGACTCCCTTTCCTGTAACATTCCATGAAAAGAGAAGCATGGCTAAATCCTTCTTGAATAACCACATTGCAGCCTTCCAGAAATTACAGAAGGCTTAAAAAGGAGGGAGAGTGAATTATTACATGGACAGATAATGATAGGACAAGCAGGAGTGGTTTTAAAGTAGAAGAGGAGAGATTTAGATGCGATGTGAAGAAGAAATTCTTCACTCAGAGTGTGGTGAGGCCCCGGCACAGGTTGTCCAGAAAAGCTGTGGCTGCCCCACCCCTGGAAATGTCCAAGGGCAGGTTGGACGGGGCTTGGAGCAACCTGGGATAGTGGAAGGTTCTGTCTCCATCNCCATGGAAAAGGGGTGGAACTGGATGATTTTCAAGGCCCCTTCCAAACCAAACCATTCCGTGATTCTATCAATGCAACCTCCCCTAGAGACACCAACTTCTTGTCCAGCAATTCTCACTTCACACAAGGCAAACAACCTCTCATGATTATATCTACTAATTATCGGAGACTGCTGTCTGAGGAGTTGTGACACATTTTATTTTTCTCTGGGGTCATCTGGGATGGCCCATGAAGGTCAAAAGCAGGAAGCTGGTGAAGGACGGAGCTGCACTGCCTGGCTCCAGAGGATTCCCAAATGTCTCAGGTTGGATACATCTATTTCTTTTTTTTTTTTTTTTTTTTTTTTTTGAGCACATCAGTATGAGCCAAGAGCAACATCTACTGGCCGAGCTGTTTAGCAGGATCAAGTGTAGATCTGGCACAATCCATGGATTTTACACAGCTGTGAGCTATTTTTAGGAATTACCCAAGCACCAGGAGTAGGACCAGCTCTTCCCAGCTGTGCGAGCTGCCACCAAAGCAAATATCTCAGCCCTGCACACCTGGACTTGGCTTTTATCCATCCCTAATATGAAAATTGCTTTTCAAGCCCACTCTGTCCTGGGTAGCACATCTTGATAGATGGAAGTATCTGTGTATCTCCATTTCTTCTCAGCAAAGTGCTCTTTGCACTTCCCGTTGAGGTTTCTTGGGGTGAAACATGCTAAAGCTGAGTAGCAGCCCATTTATTGCCACCAAAACTGCAAGAAACTTTCCATGGGTGGTATTCAAGTGGTCTAACTTTATATATCAAAAATAAAGGATCCTAATTTGGAGGCTGAGCCTGTTCTGGTGTCTCCTGGTGGGAGCTAAGAGCATGTGTGGACTTCAAAGTAGGGGCTCAGTGTAAAAAATGGTGCTGGCAAAGCTGGATTATGAGGAAAGATTATGGGAAGGGGCTTCACCCCCTAAAACTCTCCAGATGTGTCAAACTCAACATTGCTATCAGCCCTTGGGTTGTTTTTTTTTCCACAATCCTTCTCAAAAGGCAGCATGGGAATGTGTGGGAATGAGAGCAAGAAATCAGCGAAGCTACACCCAAAAAAATATTAGTGAGAAAAGAGAGAAACTGGAGAGACTGTGAGTTGATCTTATTAGGAAGTGTGAGCACAAACCCCTGAGAATAGCAGGCACATCTCACGTCTCCCCCTCTGCAGCCTGGAGCACTGGGTTGTTCAGGCATTGACAGGAGAACAGAGCTCTGAGGAACTCCAAATCAATTACACATAAAACACAATTTCCTCCCCTCACGAGGGCCACTTCTCCCCGCAGAGCAGGATTTAAAGGGGAGTAAGAGGAAAGCAGCCTGATCTGTATTCTGAGCTCACTGCAAGGTCACAGACCCCCCCTGTAGAGCATTGCCAGGTGAGCAACAAACAGCCCAGGTGGTTTAAGAGGTCTGTGGTGCTGATCTGTCCACCTGGGCACTTCATAAATAAAGGAGGAAAATAAGAACTCTGAAAATATGGACTTTATATTTGGCCCTTTTGCTAGAAATACCCATTTCTCTCCGTTGATTATAGAAGGAGACCAAATGACCTCCTTAGACACCAAGGCTGTTTCTTGGTCAGAGAAATCCTTCTCTCATAGGGATGAGAGGTGGCAGAGAACCACACGTGGCTGAAAGGAGCAGGAACCACAAGCCAGAGCTGTGTAAAATGGGAAGGAATGACCCTGCCTGCCACAGACAGGTGGTGAACTCACTCTATCCGGGCGCCTCTCCTGCTCCTGCTGACTCACAGCCGCATCCAGCTGTCCCCTTGGCAGTCCCTGCTAAGGACAGGACCTACAGGTGTCCCTTGCAGACCGGACTGAAACCAGGGTGTCTGAGGTGTGCAGGGAGCTGTGCCCTCTGAAGGGGCAGGGCCAGCAGCATCACAGGACTCTGGATGTCTGCTCAGGCTTGTCAGAAATCTCTCGCGTGACCTCAGCAGGGTCATGTTCCCTCTTGATTGCCAAGGCTCATCTTCCCTCTTGATTGCCAAGGTGGGACCATCTCTGGTAATGATGGGAAATAGGATGATGTAGGAAGGTGCTGGAAGTGGGAGAGGAAAGACAAATTCTGCTCTTTGTGGCCATGATCTGTGGACATAGATCCCAGCTGGAAACAACCCTGTGGTTTCTACTAAGCCTGTTGTAGCCAAAAACCCCACCAGATCCCACAGTCTTATCCAGAAAGGGATTGTAGCTAACCCACCTCTTTGGACAGGTGTGCTACCTGCCCACATAAAACAGGTAAGACAGGTAAGGAAGGTTTTTCTTCTGCTTGATTCTGGTCTATAGATGATGGCATGGCCGAGTCCTTGTTGGGCATTCGTAGGATCCCCTCCGTGGGGAGGACAGGAAGGTTCTCGCAGGGAAATGGATCACCCAGCTCCTCCAAACTGCAGCACAGGCTGGGATCTGACCCAATGCCAACGAGAGTTCAATAGGACTAGGAAGATTAGGAAGGTCTTTAAGGCTCATTTTACCTCTTCTTGAGGATACCTGGCCTTATCCAATGTTTCGTGGTGACTTCTATAACTTTCACCTGGTTTTGTGCACAAGTTTCTGGACGTGGCTTCAGTGCAGCACTTGTGGGAGAACAGGGAAAGGCCACAGGGAGTCTGAATCTTCCTCCACTGCCAGAAAAATCTCCTGGTTACAGCAACTGGTGCATGGAAAGTTATAATGCCAAGTGCTTGAGAAAAAGAAGTCCTCTTAAACCCAAGAAAAAAAGATAACTCCAGGCTACAGAAGCCCAGGGGTATGGTTTCAGCCTGATGCCTCCTGGAAATTATCTATTTCTAGATTAAAAAGTGGAATCAAAAAGCTTCGTCCAAGCAGATTGGATGGTTCTGATCCCTGGCTGAGCAGGCACACGAGGATCCACGCAGGTAATGCGTGAGCAGAGGCCAAATAAAGAACAGAGCAGCAACCCAAGACAGGAGGGGCACGACCCTGAAGGGAAAGGTTGAGCTCTGGTGTCTCCCTGAATAATACAAGACGCAAAATATTCTGTTACCAGCCTGGGGAGCAGACAATTAAAACACCACTTGAAGCAAATGTCTCCTGACTCTGGCTCAGAATTTCAATTAGGCTGGGAAGGCTTATTGCACTTAAGTGCAGGTTAGTGACATTTCAGGAAGGAGAGATTGATTGGGAGCTGGGTCACAGCTCAGCAGCGGGGATCATGTCTAGGGGCCTGTCCTTAAAAACAATGTGTGATCTCTGCGTGGCATTTTCCTTGTTTAGCTCGTTCATGTTTCCTCTGAGAATGAATAATCCCAGTAGCCAGAGCTCTGTCCCCTCCTTTCAAACACTGACTTTTTTTCTTACTCATTTCATTACTCAAAGTTCTTTAAGCACCCTTAGCTGTCCAAGCAGTATTTCCTCTGGCTCTTCTCTTTCTCCTAAGGTAATTAACATTTTCTGGTCTCGAGAATCAGTTTCTGACTTGCAGGAAACTTTTTTCTTACTGGTTTACCAGCTTTGCAGAGCCCCAGAAAACAGGAGAGTGTCTACTACTACAGACTGCAGGTACAAACAGCCTCGCTCCAGCTCTTCTGGCTGGAAAACAAAGTGGGAAAATGCCCTCAACCACCTCAAAAAATAAAAAGAATTATTGGAAGACACCAAGTGTGCACCAGGGAAAGTCCAGTAGGTGATAAACCCAGGCAGGACAATGCACCAGGTCCTTTGGTGTGGTTAGAGGTGACTGAGAGAGCTGCAGCTTTTGGGAGATGTGCATGAGGCAGGATTTTTTTATTTCCATAAAACATCCCAGAATTCATTCATTCCTCACCATTCTCACACCTCTATACACAACTGCACAGACTAATAAAAACGTCACCCAAAATTAAACCCTCCCAAAAGAAAACACTCTGGTCTAGCACTTAAACTCCAGCACAGACAAAAGCCCTGCTAAGGGCACACACTGGGGAGATGAGGAGCAAAGCAAATAATCAGAGAGGATTAAATTAACCAGCAGAGGTTTAGACTGGATTGTAGGGGAAATTTCTTCATTGAAAGGGTGGTCAGGCATTGGAACAGGCTGCCCAGGGCAGTGGTGAATTCACCATCTCTGAGAGTGTTCCGAAGGTGTGTGGATGTGGCTCCTGGGGACGGGGTTCAGTGGTGGCCTGGGCAGTGCTGGGTTAGCAGCTGGGACTGATGATCTCAGAGATTTTTCCAACCTTGATCATTTTCTGATTCTAAGGTTTCTGCCACCAAAAGAGTTGCAGGTAAAGCAGCCTCATTTGGACCCGTGATGGGCAAACTGATGGACAAGTCTAATGGGTGCTCTGCTCAGACGGGGTGAATTTATTTTTTAATCACCATGAAGAGATTTTTTACTCTATAAATCTGCTGGATTTGTTTCTGGAACCATGGATTCTCCAGCGTCCTGCCGCGAGTGGTTCCATAGACTCGTGACGGGCAAAGACTTTTCTCCTCGTACTCTCCCAGGTAAAACTGCCTTGGTTCAGTCTCTCAGGATGGCCAGCTTTGAGTTATGGACTTGGAATCATAAAACAGAATCACAGAATCATTAAGGTTGGAAAAGATCTCTAAGATCATCGAGTCCAACTCTGGGAAATGATAAAAAATTTAAAATTTTTATACAACTTCAGTCAGAAGTTTTGTTTGCCTTTGCCCAGGGGGAAGAAATTTGAAGTTTCTTGTCAAAAGGTTGTTTCAGCACTCGAGGCCTGATGAGCTGAACATCTCAGCAGACTGGAAGTAGCACAGAAGATACACAAAAGATAACGACCATTTATGAACATCTGCTCCAAACATCACCCCTGGCATGGTCAGACATCTGGTCTGGAAAAAGAGAGATGAGAGGAGGAAGAATGAGAACCTAATTAACATCGAAGGTGAAGGGATCAATAACCAACAGGAACCCAAATACTAAGAACTTTGGTACTTGGGACCAATAAGCATCAAAGCAGTGAATTTCTCTGGGCTTTGACTGCATAAAATACGTGAAAAATCTAGTAAAGATCATGTGTGATGGAAGGATTTTCTCTGCACAGCCCAGGCAATGTGCGGATGAAATGATTCCTGTTGCACATCCTGGCCAGAATAAAATAATGCCTTAATTGTCTAATAGCAAATTAAAAAAAAAAAAAAAAAAGTTTTTTTGTTTTTCTCACAGCTTCGGTGACGCAACCATTAACCCAGCACTGCCAGGTCCACCACTAAACCATGTCCCCAGGCACTCAGAAAAGAGGTGACAGCATCTTTCCTCTCAGGAAGCAGCCAGCTCTCATCCCGACTTTTCCACTATGGTCCCAAACATTGCTCGGGTGGAGTTTGCAGGTCCTTCCTACCCCTCATCCACACCCTGCCTCTAACCCCAGACACAGCCAGCCTGCACTCAGCAGACCTAGAAAAACCTTTCCTAAAAGCCAGGCTTGTCCTTTGGAAAGGGATTTGATTGTGCTGAAAGGCAAATATTTGCCAGAGAAGGTCTTGCTGGGTCCTTCAGGCATCTCTGCACACGCAGGACAAATTACTGGTGCTCGCTGCTTGGAGCACAGGAGTAAAACATGATTTTTGGTTTTCCCCTTCACCAAACGTTGCTTTCTTTTCCCTTGGTCAGCTCTGAGAAAGGTTTGATTACCAGAGGAAAGTCCATTTTGTGTCATCACTGATTCTTCCCCACGGAGCCCCTCGGAAACCACCCTGGCCCCTTGAAAGCACCGTGGAGGGCTGTCCAACGCCCCTCCAACAGATTCCTCCTCTCTGCCTCTGTGGAGTGAGATGAATCAATGGGGGGCCCAGGAGGGTTATTTCGCCCGTGAATTATTTACACCCACTGGGTAATACTTCATTTTAGACTGGACTTGTTTTACGCTTGTAATTTTTAATTCTTATAATTCCACCTCCAGCAAGTAGAGGCTCCTGAGAGCTGTAGATTATATCTCAGCGGGCACACTCTGGGCTGCATAAATAACCTCTCCTCTGCTGACAGCACATGGGAAATGGGCTGGGCTTTCATTGAGGTTAAGATTTCCCCCTCCCCCTGCTCTGTCTTAAAGGAATCTTTATCTCCGTGCAGCTATTCTGTAACACGCCTCTGTTTGGTAGCAAAAGAACTATTTAAATGCAAATGTTGACTTTTTGCCAGGGGCTGGAGGGAAAATAGTTGTCTAATGATGTCCTTCCAAAAGTACAACTGGTGCTGTTTGTAAAGGAATTGCATCAGGAGGAGTTGGGGCTTTGGCTCCTCACGCTCTTAAACGCCTCTGCCCATACTGACTTCTACCCCTCGAAGTCATTGCCAGGGAAAAAAATAACTAAAATAACCCAAATATATATATATATTTATAAAAGACATACTGAAAGCAAATCAGTCTTTTGATGAGATTCCCCCTTCCTCTTTGCAGCCTTCCAAAGATGGAGGAATTGGGATCACTGCATGCTCACACCACTTTGAGATGTTTGGGTTGGTTGTCCCTTCTCCTCTGTCTTGGGTCTGAATTTTCATACGTTGAATATCTGGGTGACAGGATCTGTAAGGTGACTTTTGGGCAGGGGCCCCCTTGGAGGGGGAAGAGGAGACTCAGACTCTGAAGGTGAGTGAGAAGGAAAGGAGACCCGGAGTGAAGAACAAATGAAAAAGATGCCTGGACCAGGGTGATTAATTTTGTCAGGGGAAAACCACTCTTTACTGTTCTGTACCATTTTCCTCTCTAGATTCTGATTTAAAGCCAAAATTAGGCAGACCTTCCAGACTTGCTTGCAAAGCAAACAGCCCAGGAATGCTGAAAGAAGATCAAAGTTACACCAAACAGGGAGAGGTAAGAAAACCCAAAATACCCAGCCAACATCCCCAAAGAAGCGCCTTCAACCACAGCCAGAGGGGAGAACTAAACACATACCTTGGGTTTAATTTTGGGCCACATCCCCTGCTTCCCATAACCAAGTTTTGTGTAGGAGCAGGAAGGGCTCAGAACAATTTGAGACATGTGTGGGATCCATCAGGAGTGGGTGACGCACTGGCTGGAGACACCAAAGTTTTCCTCAAACAGAGAACGTTGGGAAGGGGTGGGTGAGCTGTTAGACCTGTCGTGCACCGGAGCTGTAGCAGGAGCCGGAAGCTGGGAAAAATCCTGGTGGGTCTGTCTGTATGATGCACCTCATGAGCCAGACCAAGGCTTCCCACATCCTTCCCCATCCTTCTCCATCCTTCCCCCTCCTTCCCCTCTCAGGGCTGGGGCTCTGAAGGCTGATGAGTTTCACTTGTGATTCGATGCAGTTCGGTTGCCAAGGAGACGACGATCTGTGGCATCCGGGGAAGGAGAATCGATGCAGATCACTCCGGGCTTGAGGATGGCCCTAGGCCCAGAGCTTGGGAGCAGGGAAGCAATTGCCCTGGTCCTCGTGAGATATCCCGGGCAGGCTGCAGCCTAGAGGACCTCCAAAATACCATTTCGAATGAGAGCAGTCTGTCTGTGGGACGAGGAAGAGTCGGTCTGCCCCTAAAGCCTGTCCTTAGCACCAGTTAGACCATTTAACTGGAACACTGGGGATGAGAAATGGTCACTTTGTCTAACACTTTGTCTGCATCTCATTGAACCCGTTGGGGAAATAAAGATCACCTCACTAAAGCTCCTTCAGCTGACAAGAGCTGGAATCGAGGTTTCAATCACTCTGCTTAGATCAGGACTAATTTTAAGTGGGGTAGAAAAGTTTGGCAACCTCCTGCCAGTGTTCTGGTCTTCCTTTTTCCTTACCCTCCATGAACCAAGGGATTGTCACCCTGCCCTGACATTTGCCCAAACTCGGATGGAGTTTAGAGGTGCAGCAGGAAGGGGAGGCTGCATTGCTTTGGAGATTGGATGAGACACATCTCCAAAAACAAGGATTGTGAAGGGTAAAAAATCCCCTGGCTGGAGCAATGCAGCTCTGGCTGTTTCTGACTCGTCCTGAGCAATCACTTGAAGTACTCACCCAGCATCAGCCCTCTCCCTCCTTTCCTGCTGGAATGCTGAGACTGGAAAAGACTCCTTCCAACCAGCATTTCCTCCCAGTCCCTGCCAGATGATCAAGCCATGACCATGAAGGATGAGAGCTGAGGGACCTCGCTAACTAGAGAGACGCTGTTTAGTGAATATCTGCAGAATGGGGTTAAAACTCAGAGACTCAGGGGATGATCCTGCCTCCAGCAGCTGGGGAAGAGGGAAAATAGAATTCAGTTCTGTACATTCTCCTCGCCCGGGGAAGGCTCTGTAGCTGAGTTGTCAGGTTTAATCTCTTCCCAACATGTATCCTGCAAATAACTCCTTTGTTCCTCTTTAAGTTCAGCAGCTCAAACTCCAGAGCAGTGACAGTCTCCAGCAAGGATTTCATGGGAGGCTCCTCCTGTGCCAACTTTGAAATGTTTTTGCATGAAGGAGGCTGTGAAAAAAAGCACCTGAGGTGTGGTGACCCCACAACAAGCACCTGGGTTGGGAGGGACCTCAAAGACATTCTAATTCCGACCCTCTTGCCATGAACAGGGACACCTTCCACCAGCCCAGGCTGTTCAGAGCCCCATCCAACCTGAGGAAATTTTTTATAATCCCAAACACCCACAAGACACAGGATGTGGTGGCTCCCTCACTGGTTTTGGACAACAGATTATTAGGGATGGACTGGGTAAAGATTAGGGATGGGTTGAATAGCTCCTGTCTAGAGATGGAAAAGCCAATCCCAAGGTGGTTCTGGTTTTTGAGTCTTGATATAGAAGATTAGAAAGTTTAGTCCCAGCGTTCCAGAACACTTCAGACTGATCTGGGGACAGATTTGTTCAGTCAGATTTTTGCATCCCCAGCCTGTCTGGGGAACAGCAGGAGCTGATTTTGGAGGGGGAAGAGGGAACGTGGAAAGCCGACCTGCAGTTGCCATGACAGGAATCTGTAGGAATGATGCACATTTTCAGCTGTTATCGGTGCTGTTTCTCTGTGCATCAGTTTACAGGAACATCGTTCAGGCTGGGGACAAGTGGGAAGAATAAGTCATTCCCTGTCTAGCGAGCACTCCAACTCACCCAGCCTGGAACACCCACAGGCCCTTCCCAGGCTGCCCTGGGCTCCATCTGGACTGTGCTTTTCAGGTAGAAGTTCTAAAGCATTTCCCAAATCCCCAGCCAGCAGAGAATCATAGAATCCTAGCATGGTTTGGGTTGGAAGAGACCTTTTTTCTTATTCCAACCCACCTTCTCTGTATTGTTTTGGCACAGCCTGGTTTTGGGTAGCAGGGGGGCTGCAAAGGTGGCTCCTGTGAGAAGCTATTGGGAGCTTCCCGCCATGTCTGGAAGAGCCAATCCCTGATGGCTCTGAAGATGGACATGCTGCTGGCCAGAACTGGGCCAGTGAGAGAGGCTGGTAACACCTCTGTGATGACATATTTAAGAAGAAAATCAAAACAAAGTCATGGGGTTTTTCTTCTAGTCAGAGAAGAGCAGGGGGTGAGAACATGTGAGGGAAAACAATGGCGACACCAAGGTCAGTGGA
>VYZQ01030196.1:0-22123 GCA_013400655.1 Mystacornis crossleyi
AAAAAAAAAAGGAGAAAATTATGAGGAAGAACTGCAATGGAACATTAGAAAAATATTCCAAATGCAATTGTAAGAAAACAAATTTTCCAAAGTACCTGATTTGGGTTCAGATTGTTGTAGCTTTTCTTTTTATCTTTGTCCCTTTAGGGAACTGATCTTCTCTTTATATGCAGCTGAAATACCTCTTCTGAAAAAATCCAGGACTTAGGAGTCTATATTTTCACAGTGGTTATGGCACTCACACTGTACTGCATCAGATCTCAGGTTTTTATTCTGATACTGTATGGCACATAATGAGATATAACTATATCACTTAATGCAGCAATTAAAATGCAAAAAAGGATGTGTCTGTTTTTCTCTCTCATCCTCCTTTCCTTTTAGCAAGTAAGTAGCCACTTTTATGTTTCAGTAGCTGGTTAAAATTTAATAGCTTCCATCCAGAGTCATCACAGTTCACAATACTTACGTGTTTCTACGCATTTCAGGCAAATCTGCATTTTATAGCCTCATTTGTGGTTGCATTCAGCAGTTTAATAGTAATCAGGAAATGAGTGAGAAGTCTTCCATGACTAAACAGCCTTTCACAGAAGGTGCTGCATTCTTCTCACGTCCCTTAGAGGTAAAGAAGAAAAGAATTGAAAAGTTCAAGTATTATATATCACCAGGAAGCCAGGTATATTCAAAATGCAAATATGTCCCAGAATGAAGAAGTGAGCTGCCTGCCAGTAGTTTGTAGATTCATTTCCCTCGTTTTCCCCTCAAAATTTGATTGTTTTCCATCCAGCATTACTCTCCCGTTTTACTGATGAGTATAATGTCAGACAGTCTTTAGCAGATTAGTATCAGGCTGGCTGTCTGAATTTCAGATCACTATCACTGCTGCACCCTTAGAATTGATAGCAGAATGTTTCTGTGCAAAGGATTAATCTGATGTATGTGGCACAAAATGAGCTTTGTCAAATGCGTTCCTTGCACAGCAAAGCCCGGCAGAAATGTCACAGCAGGGCTATTTCCCCATAATAAGGAATAATAAACACAGGGAGGAATTCTGAGGTCTCTTACAGCTTTTTAATAATTTAATAGGGCTCAAAATTAATCATAGTATTTGACTGCATAGCAGACATGGTTTTCCTCAAACAATGAATACGACTCTTCTGGGTTTCTGACAATCTCTGAGCCCTCCTTACCATGAGCCTGGTTATGTGTTCACGGCCATTAGACACACAAATGTAGCATCCACCCCAAACAGAAAAATCCTTGGGAATGTTCTGCCTGCAGCTGAAGAAACAACGTGCCCTATTCCCTGAGAACTCAACCTTTTGTCCTGGTTAAGTGGCCTCTAATCCCATGACCCTGTTTCCAGGTACAATCCCTCCTCTCATTAAGTCGGTTGTGCAAAGCGAGGAAGGCCTGGGAACCAACGAAGGGCTAAAGATGCTGGTGACCATCTCCTGTATCTTGGTTGGGGTCTTGGTGCTCTTTGTGATGCTGCTGATCGTGAGGAGGAGGAGGAGGGAGCAGAGGCTGAAGAGGCTGCGAGGTAAGATGGTGTCTGTGGAGCTTCTCTCTACCTGAACATGAAAACAGGAGTGGGGCTGCTCGTGACCAAACTGTTCAGTCCCCAGCCGGGATCATTTTCCTGCAATACAGAACCAAGTGTGTGTGTTTTCTGTAGAAATTCCTTCCTTTTCATTTGGTCATAAGTTTCTAAAGAAAAAACTATTAATATTATTAATTGTTATTATTCTGCGTGGGGGAAATGAAAATATTTCTCATTGGTTTGCTTTCCTTTTTTGTTGTTTGTTTGTTTCCCTCAACGACCTAAAAGTGGATTTTTTTTGAAGGATGAAATCAGATGTTGTGAAGAGGAGGGATTCTCAGTTTTCCAGCAGATGCTAACCATGATCTCCAAATTATAAAATGAAAGTAGCCAGCTGTTAGTAGGCTAGAAAACACAATCAACACTCTCAGATTTGTTACTACATTTTCCCCATGAATTTTTATAATAGAACTTATACAACAATTCACTGTTCACTGACCTTTCATTGTCACTGATCCGTATTTCCCTCTAATCTTTATTCAAATTCAGTTGTTTGTTATGTGGATAAGATTTAGATCTGTGAATTCATTCAGCTTTATCATTTCTCTAGTAAATAGCCCTGGCTGAGCCACGGCCAAGTTTTTGACCCTTGCAGTCTGCCACTGCTGCCCTATAGCTTTTGCACTGGCACACTACAGCAGAACTTTCCCTGAAGGTATTTGGGAAAAAACCTTTCAAATCCAAACCTGAATTAATAGTGAAACAATTTATCATCTGCAAAAATAAGCCTGATCTTTTCCAGGAGCCACTGAATTGTTTAGATATTTGTGTTTTAACCAGAATATGCTCATGGTATTTATTAGGATCAGGGCCAACTCTATGTTTTCCTTCTGACCTTCCTACTCATCTCTCTTTTGGGTCTAATTTTTTCCTTTGTAACAATATTTTGGAGTTTCTTAAAAAAAAAATACAGAGGGCATGGGCAAATTCATATATTAAAGAGGACAGCCAACCTTATGGTTCATACACAGCCCTGGAAATCAGGACATCTGGATACTTTAGCTTGTGTAATCACTTTTTCTTCAAAACTTTATAAGCCATTTACCTCCCCAGTTTTGGTTTTCTTTCATTTAAAAAAAAAATGTGGTAAAGAAAAAGAAAGTGTTGTATCTTCTTAGAAATACTGTGGAATTCCATCCAGTAATGAGCAGGACATCTCGAGCCCTTTGGCTCTAGAAAATGATGTCTGTGCACATTATTTTTTCATGGTTAATTTACAAGTGTTCATAGAGTCTTGGGTTACAGTCCCTTAAGGAAGGCTGATGATCACTGACCAGGATGGCTCTTGCATAACGTAAGATTTCTCTGAATTATTTCCTCTCAAAAATGAGGAATTTAGAAAAATATCGGAGCTTCACTTAAATATAGGCAGTGGAAAAGATTTCATCAGTTCTTTTGATAAAAGTAATCAGTATTTAACTATCATTTCTGTAAAAGTTGTGTCTCACTTATCTGAATTTGTCAAGGTACAGCTCAACACCCCATCTGGTCCTGTTTTACTTCCCTATGGTACAGTTCTTTTTTCTATCATTTTCAATTTCCGAGGGTAATCTTTCCTCATGGTGGTAACCAAGTCATCTCCTAATGTTTCAACTGGTAAATGAAACAGATTAATATATTTTGATTTTGCTCTGTAGTTTTCCCATCATTTACATCCTTAACATTTTATCCATTGAGATCATCTGCCAGTTCTCTGATTGCTCTGCAACAGGAGAACATTCCCCGTTGCACAGCCCTGGTTTGTGTTCTTGATATATGACCTTATGATCCAGATCATTTTCTTAGTGATCTGGCATTTTCCTTATATTTTAGCCACCAAATTCTTGTGTCATTTTCAAACTTTTATCAGATGTTATTTTATTTACTCCAGGCCACTGATTAATGTCCCAGACAAAAACCACAGAATAATGATTTCTCCTTAAAACTGGGGTCTGAATATGTTGAATTCCATGTAAAATGGCTGCTGTGTTAATTTTTCCATCATGCTGCTTTCTGTTAAAATGCTTTGAGTTACCAAATTTTATTTTAGAGAAATACAAATGTGGTCTTTTACTGTTATTTAATCATATCACAGTGAGAGTTTTTTTTCAATGTCATTAATTCTCAGTAAATTTTAATCTCATTTAAAAAATCCACTTTGTTTGACATGGCTGCTTGACCACAAGTCTGTATTGATTGGCCTCAATTATCCTTTTAATTCATTTCATTAAGCTTCATTCAATTTTTTTTTTACTATTTTGTGCTTTGCCAAGATCAGATTGATAAAACTTTTTTTGCTCATTCTTTTTGAAGACCGATCCCCTGTTAGACATTTTCTGCTCTTCTGGAAGTTACTTCATGTTCTAAAAGCTTTCCTGACAATAAGTATTGCTGTTCCAGAGAACTCCTTACTAAGTTCTCTAAAGCAAATGTGTGCACGTTTTTCTGATCTCCTAACTATAATATAAATGGTTTGCTCTAGTAATTGCTGCAATTAACTTTCGTAACATTTTTGAAAGTGAAATATCACATTATCACTCAGTGGGCATGATCTGCTGGGGTTTCTTTGAGGCACAATATTCATTTTTCCTCAATCAGGATCCCCCTACCAACTTTCCTCTAGTCTACATCAGAAAGAATAATCTCCACAGTGGGACCTTCTAAAATAATTTGTGCAAGTTACAGATGTAAGTCTTGCTTTTGTGGCTGCAGATGCGTTTTTTTTTTTTTTTGAACCTGCTTAACAAAGAGGAGTGGGAAATTGCAGATTTCTTTGCAGTGTTCTCTGCACACAAACATTTGTATCTCTGCTTATGGACAACGGGTTTGAGTTTCCATCTCTGTTGGCAAATGCAGCATAAGAACAGAAGTCTCCAGTTTTGATCCTTTTACCACTTGTCTGGACGTAAGGACAGTTAAACATTTTTCTTCCTCCTTTATAAAGAAAACAGAGTTCTCAGCAAATCTCTGATTTTTGCCCAGTTTAGTAGTTCCACCAGCCAGGTCACAAAAAAAAAGAGGTCACTGGGCTGCTGGGGTTCATGCAGCCATTCAGTAGGTCAGCAGATATTCTCAAAGAGAAGCCTGATGGCTTAATGCTCTTTCTCCTGCCTATTAGCCCAGCTCTGCTACTCCTGCAATAGTTTTCCCTTTGTTTTTAAATCCAATTCACCGTAACACAAGCAGAAAGGATCAGCGCGGCCTGATAGTTCAGGAGTGGCAGGATGCAATTTAAAACTCTATCACTGTCCCTGATTTCCCAGGGGGCAAACCCAAGTGTGTTAGGAATTTTAAAGGTGGCTGCCCCAGCAAAGGAAAGTGATGGCTGTGGCTTTTTCGCTGAAGTGATGCTTGGCTGGAGCAGAGATCATCCCCATCTCTGCTTGCTTCCCAAGCCCTGCTTTCACCACCTGAAAACTGGGAGATGATAGGACACAGCCAGGGCTGCTGGCTCATTTTAGGAAGTGTTCTCAATTTGCTGATCAAAAGAGTAATGAAGGAAATGCACATTAAAATCTCTGGTCATTGGTTTGTGACAATCAGTAACATTTCTCCTGGAGCTGATGTTTTGGACATGATGCTGTCATAGTAGGCTCAGCATGGGAAGGACATGGAGCTGCTGGAGAGAGGCCAGAGGAGGCAGCAGGATGAGCAGAGGGCTGGAGCAGCTCTGCTGGGAGCAAAGGCTGGGAGAGCTGGGAGTGTTCAGCCTGCAGAGGAGAAGCTCTGGGCTGAGCTCAGGGTGGCCTTGCAGGGCCTGAAGGAGCCCCAGGAAACCTGGAGAGAGACAATTGCCAAGGGCTGCAGGGACAGGACACAGGGAATGGCTTCCCAGTGCCCGAGGGCAGGGCTGGGTGGGAGATTGGGCAGGAATTGTTCCCTGGGAGGGTGGGCAGGCCCTGGCACAGGGTGCCCAGAGCAGCTGTGGCTGCCCCTGGATCCCTGGCAGTGCCCAAGGCCAGGCTGGACATTGGGGCTGGGAGCAGCCTGGCAGGGGCTGGAACTGGATGTTTTTTATGGTCCTTTCCAACCCAAACCATTCTATGATTCCGTGATGTTTAGCTACATTTAGGCTTCTGGGTTTTGCTTTGACAGACACATAAGAGCCCTTTATATTCCTGCCACCTTTGTTTTAGTCCAATCCTACACCAACCCGTGTGCCCATCATTAACTCCAGCAGTGCTGCTCACCTTTTGGACAGTCTGCTTGGATAATGAGCACATTTAAACTCAGCTGGCAGAGCTTTTCCCTTCAGTACTTCCTCATTCAGCTTTTGACACGCAACATGGTCTTGCTGGTGCCTCATGTTATTTTTGACTGAGGTGCACAGTTTCCTGTGAATCTCTTTAACCAGGAATCAGCGTGTGTTAATGAGCACTTACATGCCACACACATGAATTGGTGTGAGTTTCTTCCAGATGCAGCGTGAAAATCATCTGTGTGCTGGGCAGCACCTGAGAACATGTGAGGGAGGTTGTTTGCCACTTAAACCTGATAAAAAAGTTACAAAAAGCAAACTGAAGTACATTGTAATAATCTTCAAATTTGTCCCTTCAGCTTTTTTTTTTTGAATTGTGAATTCCTTGCACAAATATCCACAGACTCCACTTAAGAAGGCAGCAATTTCTTCAAAAAGCTGCTGGCTGAATGAAAACAATATTTGCATATTAAACAACCCTGATTATGTGTGCCAGAGGGAGAATGTGTGCGGTGTCTTCATGATCCTGGTGCTGCTGGAATAGCAAGAAGCATCATAAAATTTGCTGAAAAAGAACCCCCATTACTTGCAACCAGCATCATTATTATTATTGTGTTGGAGTTTTTTGGCTTTTTTTGTCTTCTTCGACAGAACTATGTCCCCTCCCTGGGTTTTTAGAAGTCAGTAACAAAACTCATTTAGGAGCAGCAGTGTTGATCTTTTGGTTTATGACTGATGGCAAAGGTATTGTCATCTACTAGGCACTACCACTTACAAGTGTTAATGGCAAAGACAGTCTCATTCCAAGTGAAAAATAGGAATTCTGAGTGCCCAAGTGAAACACTGTTTGGTTTAGATGAGACACCTCAGATGAACCATCCTTCCCTCCACCAGGAATCTTCCATGCTTTGGGCTGGAAAAGGATAGAGGAAGGTTAAAAATGAAGGAGTGGAGCAAACAGACCTAGAGGGAGCACAGAATTCCAGCTTCTCCAGTGATAAAGCTTAAGAGAGGCAAGCTGGCACTGTGTCAGATAAAAAGAGTGCAGAAAAGTGCATAAAAAAGGTTTTGTTGAGTTTTTTAAAGAATAAAAAGAGCCCTCTCTCCATTCCTTTTAAAAATCAGTACAACACAAGCTATAGAGATGTGCTAAAATGGTGGCTTGTTTCTGCCTGCATCCTTGGAATTTTAAAGGCAGGATATTTAATAGGATCACAAGTAAGGAAATTGCTGTAGGTGTTGGAGACCCAAGAGGTGACTGAGGAATAAAAAAGGTGGGATGGAGAAAACAAAGACAAATTCAGTAAATGTCTTGGCAGGTGCTGGTAGATTTACAAGAAGCAGATAAAAGAAGAAATGTAAAGTTTCATAGAAGAGAGTTGTTTGAAGACTTGGAACTTGGAATTGTTTTCTTCTGAGATTTGCTTCACTTGGTTGCACAAAAAGCTGCTTTGTTGCTGTGTGATAAACTTAAGGACTCGGGAATCCGCATTTTAAGTGAGTTTGTTTAGCAGCAGACTGCAGGAGAACAAAGCAGAGCTGCCTGGTTTTGCTGGATGATACCACAGAAATCAGTGTGTTGTGTTGATAAAGTTTTACAGAAGCCTACCTGGAAAACCAAACTTCAGCTGTCTTTTGAACTGATAAGTATTGAAATAATTATAGCCCCAAAGGGTTTTCTGCTAATAATAGCAGCAGTGACAAGAACGGGAGGAATATTTTTCCTTCAGCAGTGCCTCATTTTGCAGGGCTGATCCATGTGGGAATAAACCATCCTCTGTTTCGTGTGTAGACCATGCTCTGAAGACCCAGCAGTAGTTTTGACTTATTGCTAGTGGAAAAAGATTCATATTTGAGTGCAACCAAACAAGTTTGTGCCAGGTCAGGCTCAGGCTGGACATCAGCAGGAATTTCTTCATGGAAGGGGTGGTCAAACATTGGAAAGAGCTGCCCAGGGAGGTTTGGAGTGCCCATCCCTGGAGGTGTCCCAGGAAGGCCTGGACGTGGCACTCAGTGCTCTGGGCTGGGGACAAGGTGGGCATCGGGCACGGGGTGGACTCTTGGAGGTCTTTTCCAGCCTTAGGGATTCTGGGATTCTAAATTGACTCCTTGGAGACCCCCCTTGCTCAGATCCCCCTGCAATTACGTTGGTTTGGAAATGACAGGTCGACAGCTGCTCATCCAGCCTGGCTTTGGCTCCTGCCCAGAGATGGATATCAAAATTCCTATTTTTTTGCCTTTTCTTCTTCCTTCACCTGTTCATTTGCTACCCATGGCACAAAGGAACTGAGATCCCCATTATTTGTTAAATTGTTCCTGTTTCTAATATATTTATGTAGGTTTTTCTAGTTAAGCCAATGGTAACTTTTATTTCTCTAATCATCTTTGGTGCCACTGAGGAACTAAACAGGGTTGTTTGGGGCAGAAATGCAATTTCAGCAAAAGTAGGGACTTTTAGACACTCTTTTTTTCTTGCCAGTGATCTGAGAAACAACAGTGGTCTTACACATGGCTGACTCAAATCACTTTCTAATAATGCATCTATCAAATAGATTTTCATTTGTGATGACATTTCTTCTATTTTCTTCTAGATGCGAAGAGTTTGGCTGAAATGCTTATGAGGTAAGAATAGATTTCATTTTATCAGTTTTTTAAACTGAAAAATGTCTGTCAACTAGAGCATCATATTAAGAATTGCTGTAAGGGCAAATGGAGAAGTAAACTTTTTATTCCTAAACCCTTTTCCAAAAGACACCATTTGAGAACTATGATGCATTGATGGTCAGACATGGGAGAAAGAAGACACTTTGTGGACAGCGTGAGGGGCTACAATGATAAAAAAGCTGATAACTTGTGTTAGTAGCTTAAATCATAGAAGTTATGTAGGTCCATTTGGACATATCTCCTACTCTGAAAAACATTTTCATAATATGTATCAAAGTAATTGCTCTTCAGAGATCACCTGATTCAAGGCAATAAATTTCTGGCTGTGGATATCTCTAAACTTTGCAGCTCTGTTTATGTAATTCACTGTTGTTAGCTGCTTATACCCAAAAGTATAAAAGAGCAGGTAAATCCATTTGTTATTTTTCATTTCTGTTCCATCAGCTCAGCATTCAGAAATCTAATTCAGTTGTTGAATTGCATCATAATGACTATTCTGGCACCACAATTCTTTCAAAGATGGAAATTTCGTATCTTCAGTGTTTATTGTTTTGTCTAGGGAAAATATTGAACTTTAGAACCGCTGCATGTGTTTGAAACTGGGATCGTCGAGGGATTATTTTTGAGTTCAAATGAATTTTGGGTTGCTAGAAAATATTCTTTATATTCAAGCAACAAATTTGAGAATGTCATAGATATTTCACCACATGAACCACACTCCAAACTTCCTCATCCGTGATAAACTTCACTTCTGTTGTAAGAATATACTCAGCAAAGACACCGTGACAGATGGGTTTGGTGTGAATTCAGCTCTATGCCATCATATCTGAGCAAGCCCAGTGATGTTAACAGGACTGGTCATGCAGGCCAGGTCATCCCCTCCCTGTCTGCCCATGGGAAATTGTGGGATTCAGCAGCCTCAGGAACATTTTCCCTGGTTCTTTCTGGTGCCACAGAAGACAGCACAGATGAGCGCACACAGTAATTCTGTTCCCTTTAGCAACCCAGCAAGGACTGGCTGAAACCCCTGGATGGAGACATTCAGTCCCAGTGGGAACCACTCAGAACCCCTCTGCAAAACTGGTAACGCTCTGCCCTAACCCTGCTTGGCTTCCCAAGCCGTGTTGCCACTTCTGCAGGGCCATTTCAGAGCCTCACTTCTCTGACGCTTAGAAAACTTCACCAAACTTCCAGCAGAAGTGCCCAGGTTTTACCCACTTTTTCCTTTGCTGATGGGGACCTTCAAATTAAGGAACTTTTGTCCTCCCTAAGTTTTGTGCTCAGAGAGCAGCCTGGTCCCCTCTCAGTCTTTAGTTCCGAGCTGTTTTTCCAAGTAACTCACCTGCCATCATTTCATCTGGCTTTTCCTTTCACCGGTGTTGAACTGTGATCATCAAGCCACTTCCTCTCATATTCATCTCATTTAATAACAAATAATCTTGGTTTTATTACATAGGCATATTTTATATTTCTTTTCTACAAGTTTGAACAAAGGCAAATGACTGTTAAATGAGAACTTCAGAGGAAGTAGGGGACATAGTCTTACATCTGCAGACATGCCAGAACTTGGAACTCTCATTTGTGACAAATCTGTGAAATAACTTCAGCCAAAACCCGAGCTATCCACATTCACCAGATATCCCTGAAGATGTAGCATGTGAATAACCAAAGGATAATAAGCCCTCTCCAAAGCAAAAGTCACATATTATAAAGCCCCTGATATTTTTTATCTTTTAGATTTCACCAAAATCTGCTAAGATAAAAATATCAAGAAAGGGGGTGTTGGGGGAGAGGGCAGAAAAGATGATTCGCTGCTTGGCAGGAAGGTGTGAGGCCTGGAGAGAGCTTTGTGTATCTTTCCCTTTGAGGAGATTTTCATGAGTGTGTGTAAAGCGGATTAAAAACGGAGCTTTAGTCTTTGCTTTGAGAGTGGCTGGCTTTGGCTGTGTAAGTCAGATGTCTGTGGAGCAGGATAAGTCAGCAGTTTAATGGGAGCTGCACAACGCGTTGTTGATACCTTAAACTCACAAATAAAAATCCCTGCTGCTGGATAAGCACAGCTTTTTAGTGTTTCCTTTGGGTGAAAGTATCAGCCCAGCCACACTCTTTGTAACAGTTCACTGTGGATCAGTTCAGCAATTCACTGAATGTTTAAAAATTGAGCACAAGGTGAAGAATCTTTTATGCCCAAATAGCCTGATTTAGTTTCCCATATGTTTTTACAACAAACTGTGGACTCCTTCAAAATGCCTTGTACAACGTACTTGCTCTGGAAAAAGCCCTTTTATCCACAGGCTGTACATAAAAGCTGTACTCAGACCAAAAGTACCTGCCCAAGTACCTGCTTTAAATAGTGGCAAAAGCAGAGACTTTAGTAGAGTAAAAGAACACAGCAAATACTGAGGGAGCTGAGATGCTTCAGAATGGAGAAATCTTTGGGGAGATCTCATCGAGGCATTCCAGCATCTTAAAGGGCTTAGAAAAAAAGAAAGGGACTTTTAATGTGGGCAGACAGTGACAGGACAAGGGGCAAGGGTTTTAAAGTGAAAGAGGGCAGGTTTAGATTAAATATTAGGAGGAAATTCTTTACTCAGAGGGCAATGAGGGACTGGAACAGATTGCCCAGAGAAGTCGTGGACTCCCCATCCCTGGAAGTGTCCAAGGCCAGGCTGGACAGGGCTTAAAACAACCTGTGGTAGTGGGAGATGTCCCTGCACATGGCAGGGTTTGGAATGAGGTGATCTTTAAGGTCTTTTCCAACCCAAGACATGATTCTGTGGTTCTGTGACACAGTCTCCTGACAGTTTGGAGCTCAGAGATTCTTTGAACCAGAGCGAATTAATTCTATTACACACAGATCCTTACAAGGTCTGGCAAGTAAAGCAAAGCACATGCTTATGTTTGGGAATTTTATGTCTGAAAATATAGAAAAATAAAGATAGCTACTTCTTATCCCTTGAAAGAATGAATGATTGGACTCCTCATCCACCAGACCATTAAAATATTTTTTGCCTGAATTTAGGTTTGAGAATACTTGGACACCGAACTTTAAAACCGAAACCTTAAAACTCTTTGCCCTGTTTCCAAGCCCTAGAGGCACTCCATTGCTGTTGGCACTTTTTGTTTTTATAACTCGAAAGCTGAGCCGTTGTGGTCTGCAAAAAAAGAATTCAAAATACCCTGAGCCAGAATGAGACAGCATCCTAATCAGCTACAACCCTCCTGCTTCTGCCAGCTGCCTGTGCTGTGTTTGGACACCCCATGTCACTGTAGTGCTGCATGCAGGGGAATTAATTAGATCAGCAAGGAGGAGGAGAGACAACCCACAATGCAAGGAATGACTCTCAGGCATAGCAGGGAATATTCCTGAATATAGAGAGGCCTGGGTTACAGTTCTGGCTTGAAAGACTTTCCATGTATTTTGCATGAAGCTATCCCTGGAGTCAGTGTTGGGATGGGGAATTCTCTTTTGTCAGGTGAGCAGTAAAACTGCAAATTTGGGGAAAACTCTCCTCCTGCTCCCTGTGGTCCAAACAATACTTCTTGTGTTGGTTGAGTACTTTCTAATAATGGAAATACAGAGCATTCATCCTTCTGAAGAAGCTCTAGCTCTGGGATTCTGGGATCTGCATTCTCTGAGCACGATGTCTGATTCCATCCCTTTGTCTCCTGCATCCCTAGGGAGTGCAGAGGGGTGCACTGATGCATTTACCAGGCTCAGTTATGTACTGCACAGATTCTATATGTATCTGACTCTGTGTATCCTGTAACTGCTGGATTATTGAAATTGGACCTAAAAAAAACAATCATTTTCCTACTTTAAACTGAAAGAGGGCAGGTTTAGATTAAATATTAGGAAAAAATTCTTTACTCAGAGGGCAGTGAGGCATTGGAACAGGTGATCTACGTTTGCTCTACGACCTTGGGCAAGCCCAGAGCAGTCCAACTTTTCTAGGGCCTCTATCCAAACACATTTGGCACTCAGATAAAATATTACTCTCCGATTCTCTTAACATTTCAGCAACTTGAGTGGCATCCACTCCATGCAGAGACCTGGAGAACACCAGCGTGTTATTTATTTACATTTGACAGTACTGAATGTCTGAAAATTTCTGTGCTTAGTAAGACCCTGTGATGACTATTCTATGCTGATTAGATATGGAGAAAAATCTGGAAGCCTTGGGATGCTCTCCTGATAATTTGCTTCCATGATGATTGAATGAGGCAGCAGTTGTGGCCTGTTTGAATGCATTTCAACTGTCCAAGTGTATGCGATGGGAACAGCACCATCTAATCATCCAGAAGAGAATCACCAAATTTGGGATGTATAGATGGTCTTCATGCTGGGGACCACGAGAGCAGGGAAAGGCAGGAGGTGAAAATCAGAGAGATGCTCCCAAGTGCCTTGTGGCTCTCACCCTTGGGTTTGGAGCAGAATCCCTGACCACACGGCTAGAAAATTCCCCCTAAAAAGGACTCCAGGAGGACCTCCAAACCTGAGGTAATCAGGTCTTGCTGGCATGGAGACACAGCAGGAAGTTCACACAAATTTCTGGGAGATGTGGGCTCATCACATGTGGATTAATCTCCTGCATCAAGTCCTGCGCTCGCTGAGCTTATCACTTTATCAGTCCTCTGCTGATTCCATTAACAGCAATAACTCACTGCCAAAGCAGAATTAAACTGAGTGATCTGCAGCTATTTTACACTAGAAAATGAGCCTCCACTCGGATCTTCCAGCTCTTTGAAGCCTGAGCACTTGGATCACACTACTGGCTGATTTGTCTCAACTCTCCTCAGCCTCCTTGCATGAAGTATTTGCAAATATTTCATTTCATCCAAAGAGTAATTACATCTAAAAGGGCAAAACGTTCCTGGGTTTTTAGCACAGTCTGAAGGTTTCTTGGTGCAAGCTCTGTGCTAGAAATGACTGTGGCACTCGGTTTTACTATCCATTTTCATTTGCTTTTGGTAGACAGCTCATTTAAGAAGTCATTTTCTGGTACACAAACTTCAAAATGAAGTTGTTTCAATTTGCATGATGATAGAATAATTGGTTTATGTTCTTTTTTAGATTATTGCATCAATCAATTAGACATAATCCATGAATGTAAACAAGATTTGCAATTTTTGTCTTGGAACATCAATGGGACTAAAGCCTTTATTTATTTTATGCAATCTATTAATAGTATGCCTAGTTATTAATTTTGCTTTATCAGTCGCAGTGATATTTGCAACTTAGCTAATTAAAAATAATGAAAAGATAAAAAACCAATTAGAAATTACTCAAGGCATCGTTTTCCTACCAACCTGTTTGATCAGCTGTGTGTTGCTTTACTCAGATTCATGAGTAATAAAAGGTCCATCTTCCAAAGTGTTTTTATTAATTTCATTATGACAACACTCGAAGAAAGCTGCGTGAAATTTTCAGATTCCTACAGATAGAGGACAGACCACATCCCTCCACTCTGTGCGTTCATCTAATGCCTTGCCACGTGCAATAAATTAATATCATGCACTTGTTCTGAAGAGGGCACAATCAGATGCAGGAGTGTTTTTTTGCTGATTATGGTTACGCTGTTTTTATTTGAGCTGGACAGATTGAAGAGGGGGAAGTTTGCAAATATCTGTTCATTTAGGCTGAACCTTAACGTGTTCACTTCTCTTTTGTTTCCAGCAAGAACACCAGGACGTCAGACACTCTTAATAAGCAGCAGCAAACACTGAGGATGCACATAGACGTTCCCAGAGCACAGCTGCTGATTGAGGAGAGGGACACGATGGAGACCATTGGTAAACTTGAGCTTTTTTTCCCTGCTTACTGTAACAGGTTCTTTTAGGTGGAATCCCTCCACTCCACACCTTTTCCCGGCTGCACACATCAAGAGAAAAGAGCTACAAAGTCATTTGAAAACCAAACTGATTTTTTCTTTCTTCCCTTTAAGTCATTTCCCACTAAAAGTGATCTCAGTGTAGAATCTAAACTAATGCAGGACATTAGGAAATGAAACTGCTGGGAAGAGTTTCTTGAAGAAAATGTAATTGAGGACTGTCAGTTTTATGATTTTCATTCTGATTCCTCATTTGGCTCTGACTAGGCAGTTGGATCACTGACATCACTTAAAAGGAAAACGAAATTCTGAGACTGCACTCTCAGTGTCTGAAGATTTGCTACAGCCAACTTTTAAAACTTACATGTTGCGTATTGTATCCACCTGTTTATAGCACATGATATTTCAACATTTTGATCAGTTTCAGCTTCTGTGTATCCATGCAAAATTCAAATCTAAACTATTTGATGCAACAGAAAACAAGAATTCTCATGGGGCTGGCACTTAGCTGAACTGCCACGAGAAATAGAATTTTTTGGTGTTTTGTTTTTTTTTTTTTCCAAATAACTTGAAGATGTCTAGAAACCCAAAATAGAAATGCAGCCTGATGTCATGACTGTATGGGCACACACTGTGGCAAGACACTCCTGACTGACCTTGTTAGGCTTCTAACTTTACTTTCTTTTGGATAAAAATCTGTATAAAAGAAGCTGATAATGTAACAGCATCCAGGGATGGTGTGGCCAGAGAGGAAAATCAGCAAGCTAGGAGCAGCATCTCTACACCTCCTGTTCTTTCCTGTCCCAAGTTTGAAAAGGAGACCTACAGACTTTGAAAAATCATTATCTGAGCTTCCCAAAGTCTGCCCTTTGTGCCAGGTTCCATCCTAAAGACAGCTTTAACTTTGGAGTGGCAGCTGCTGAGCAGTGGGGGTTCACAGCAAAAATACTCTTAGACCCTGAATGGCAGCAATGCCATCAGGGCCTTGGTAAGAGGCAGCTTTCCACCCAGAATAAACAGGGATTTTGGCAGTGTTTGACAGAGTTTGCTGCCAAGAGGCTTTATTCCCAACCTGAATAAGAGCTCATCTTTTGCCAGAGAGAGTGATTTGATTCCTAATGTTATTCTGTTTATAGCCTTCTTTGGGTAAAAAGTGTGAGTTATGTTATTGTGCAGAACTGTTCGCCCTAATGGTGTCTTGTCAAGTTAAAAAAAAAACAAATCCAAAACAAAATCCAGGAATGCTTAAAAGAAGTGGATCAACCTCTGCTGGCTAGTAAATGCCCAGAAGTCCTGCTGCTGCCAGTCCCCTTAGAACTCATTACAAAGCTATAGCACAGCACAGCAGGAGATCTGGTAGCTTTTACTGCAATTCTGAATGGATAAAAACACTGTAAAGAATGCAAAAGCAAGTCTGATAGCACACCAAATAGTTGTTGTGCAAGCACAAAGGCAGTGAAAAATTTATTGCTATGAAACCATCCATGATCAAGTGGACCAGATTCCTCCTTGGAGCAAAACAAATACAATACAGAGAGCACAACTGAAAAAAAAAAATTTAAAAATCAGAAGCAAGTGGTGTATAGCACTGGTTTCCTGTAATGATCAAGGTCTGTGTAGAAATTTGGTGAATATATCCTACCCCACAGGGAAGAAATACAAGCAGAACCACACAGCAGTAATGGTTAGTGCTCACCTTCTTCTTCCTTCCCGAGGTCAGGCTGAACCTCACACTTTTCTTTCAAGCTGCAGAAAAACCAGTCCTGGGTCAGGGTCATCCCCTCTGCAATATTCTGTCTCTGCAGAAAGAGGGGAGAGTGTTAGCTAGCAACACCCCCTAAGGACCTCCTCTGGGGAAGACAGGGGTGGTTTCACTGAGGACATTGCTGATCATGTTAATAAAAAGGAATAAATGGAATATTTTATTGAAAAGCTCATCCGAGCTCTTTGAAAGTGAAGGGGAAGAGGGCAGTGTTCAAAGGACAGGAACGAACAGGGCCGCAAATGATTACACACAAATCAGCTTTTTGGGAGGATGTTTAACAGCCTGCCTCGGCTGCACATCTCTAAGGTGAAATCACCAGAAAAAGTGAAAGTTATTCTTTAGTTTTATCTGGGCTTTGAGTTTAAATCCCTAGGCTCCCTCTCTTCAAAGCCACCTCAGCCCTGCAGAGCGCAGGGAGCAGCCTCTGCCCGTGGTGTCACTGGGCTGTGACCGCCCGGGGACTCACTGCAAAGCTCTCAGGAAGGCAAAGCCAACGTTCTGTGCTCATTATCTCATTATTTTTTCCCCTTACAGACGACAGATCCACGGTTCTGCTCACGGATGCTGACTTTGGAGAGACGTCCAAGCAGAAGTCCCTGACTGTCACCCACACGGTCCATTACCAGTCGGTGTCACAAGCCACAGGGCCACTGGTGGATGTCTCTGATGCCCGGCCAGGAACAAGTAAGCACACCAGAAAACAGGGATTTTTTTCTGGAGAGGAGAAAGCTGTAACAAAATAAATACTCTGCTCCTGCATTTGCATCCTCATCCTTCTGTCTGAGAGTGGAGAGAAATCTGTTTAGGTCAGCAGAGGGCATTTCTTAAACTCTTGCACTTTGTGATTCAATAGGGGGGAAATTGCATGTGCATCTGAAATGGAGGTGTAATTTGAAATAATTCATACCTGGCCTTCATTAAACCAAATGCATGCTAGATTTTAATTTCCAGAATTTATTGGGTAAATTACCTTAATGGCTTTTAGTGTCTAATATACTTTTTTTTTTCTCTGTGATCAATCTTTATTGTATTTCAAAAACAACTTTCCTTCCTACCTCTCCATCAGGGAAAAAAAAAAAAAAAAGGCAATTCTCATTATTACTTTTTCTGAAAAAATTATATTTCTGACTTTCGTTATTATGGTAAATTACGTTTCCCAGATATATTCATGCCAAGTTATTCTTCTAGTGATTAAAATAACATCATAAATTAATATACTGATGCAAGCCATTCTTTTCATTCCTCTCATGAATATGTTCCCTATCTATGTAAATGGGGAAAAAAAAAAAATACTAGCTTGAATGATTACTTCTGAGTTAGAAATTTTACCAAAGTGTAGTTCATTGCAGTGTGCAGTTTCTGAAAAGTCTTGGATCATTTCTATGCCCTGGCCATTTCAGAATTTCCTTGTTGAGTTTGGTGAACATAAATGCTGAAAGCTCAATTGCTAGAACACAGATTATTTGAAAAATCCATTTCCATTCCAGTCTTTACAAATAATAGGTGTTCTAGTCCTGGCCCTGGAGCTTTTTTTGCTCTTTCAGCTTTTTCAGGTCATTCCTCGAGGACTAGATTTTCTAACATGGAGAGAGGCATCACCCCAAAACCTCATGCCTGTGTCATACCACAGAACTTTATAGCACCTTGCTTACTAATGCCTTTTTGTGTGCAGTTCTGTGCTTCATTCCTCTGCAGCCAGGGAGAGAATTCCTTCAAATTAAATGTGGCTTTAACTCATGTGTAAGAATGTAATCTGTGTCCAGCCCTGCTTTGGAAATAAAAATCCACCATCACTTTTATTAAGCAGTAGAGATCTGATAGCAGCAGTGCACAGGGCTGGGTCAAAGACTTCCAGGTAATGTTCTCTGGATTTAAGACACTAATCCAGCTTTGCTGCAGGCAGGGTGATGGGATTTTGTCTGGAGCCACCACTTTGGCTGCCAAGAGGAGAGCAGTGCCCAGCTGCATGGCTCAGAGGTTATGGACCCTCCTGTCTGAGCCCACTCACATTCTCTGCGTGACAAATACTCCTTTGCAGCATTTTCTGAGTTGTTCTCTTGTCCTTATTTGTTTATTTATGAATGAGATGCTCTGTGAACCTTTCCCTTGCTGACCTCAGCTCTCTCCAGTTATGTCTGACAGCAGGGCTGGCATAACCAGGGCACCAGCTGTGTTTGCACCCCAGTGCCAGCTCTGGAGCTGCTGTGGCTGGGCTGCACGGCCCCTTGCAGAGGCACAGCACGGCTGGAGCAGAGCTCCTGCTCAGCAGGATGAGGGCTGAGCTCCTGTGTGCTGGAAGACGCTCTCCCAATTCATCCCCATTGCTGGGAAGATCCTCCCGAGTCACAGGATCAGAGGTTGAGGTCCAGAGGGACATCTGGGCACTGGTTAGTCTTCTAAGACTAACTAAGCTGCTCTTCTGCCTAAAGCAGGGTCAGCAAGGGCTGTTTCCTCAGGAACATCCCCAGATGACTTCTGAATGTCCCCAAGGATGGGGACTCCACCACCTGCGTGGGCAGCCTGTGCCCGTGCTCAGCCTCCCTCACATCAGAGTTTCCTGATGTTCGGGATGAAGCTCCCGAGTTTCTCCTTGTGGCCATTGCCCCTGCTCGTCTCGCTGGCCACCACTGACAAAAACTTGGCTCTCGTCCTCTTGCCCTTCAGGTATTTCTGTACACTGCTGGCATTGCTCCCAAACCTTCTCTTCTCCAGAGCAGGCAGCCCCAGCACTGCACCAAGAGCTGTTCCCACCAGCATTCTCCTGTTCTCCAGGTTTTCCCTGGAATGAGGCTCACTCCTGGCCACACCACAGGCACGTGCCACATTCCCAAGTGGTGGTCTGTACCACACCGAGCACGGACTTGGATGTTGTCCACACGAGGCAGCTCTGTGCTGCACTGCCAGGAGGATCAATTATCAGTGGCACTGGGTTCTGATTTTTCCACTGCTGTAGGAAAAAAATAGGAGAAGGATCAGATCATTATTTGTAAATAAATGCCTTGTTTCTTTGAAGGAGCAGAATACAAATTCTCACTGGGAATGCTTAGGCAGNNNNAGGGTGTTTCTGAGGGCACACCTATGCTGATAATTCACCTTGCACTTCACTTGAGGTGCAGTGTGAAATCCCTGACCAAATCTACTTGCCCTGTGCTCTTTCAGTTCTCAGAGTGGTTTTGGTATGAGAGAACTGGTTGTCTTGGAGCAAAGGGATAATGAATGTGTCAGTGGAAGACTGATGGGGCCTTCAGCTCTTCGGTTCCACCCTTGATAAAATGTAGAGTTTCATTAGAAAGAGAGTAGTTCTAGAAAAGCATCAGCAGTCTGCTAATGATCAGTATTGACATTGTTCATTTTTTTTCCCCAAAAAGAATGTCTTGAGTTTGGGATTTTTTAACCAAGATGATTTCAGTGACCATCCCCTTCTGGAAAGGTGATGTGAAAGCCCGGGCACTGCTGTCTCTGGTGACCCAAGGAAATGGCTGGATCTGCATCAGGGAAGGTTTAGGTTGGATATCAGGAAAAGGTTCTTCACCCAGAGGTGGTTGGATAAATGGTCACGACCACAAGGCTGCCAGAACTCCTTGAGTGTTAGGACAACTCTCTCAGGGATGCCCAGGGTGGGATTGTTGGGGTGTCTGTGAAGAGCCAGGGGTTGGACTGGGTGATCCCTGTGGCTCCCTTCCAGCTCAGGGCACTCCAGGACTCCGCGATTCTGACAGGGCTGGTTTCTTCCCCACTCCCTCTCTGCGATCCCTCACAGACCCCACCACGAGGAGGAGTGCCAAAACCGGACCCGCAGCGCGCAACCGCTACGCGAGCCAGTGGACCCTCAACAGACCCCACCCCACCATATCAGCTCACACCCTCACCACAGACTGGAGGCTCCCCACCCCCAGGCCAGCAGGGTCAGTGGACAAGGAAAGCGACAGCTACAGCGTCAGCCCCTCGCAGGACACAGGTATGGACAGGGCTCCCCGCAGGGACAGGGGGACAGCAGCAGCTGCAGGAACCTTCCTGGTCCTGGGTGTGCTTCGTTTGGAGTTCGGGTGTCATTATTCTTCTCTTGTCAGGGTGGTTTGTTGTTTTTTTTTTCTGTAGGTTATTTATGAGGGGTGCCAGAAATGCTTGTAGTGATAATGATAACAAATATTGTGCCTCTGGTTCCTCATTCCACACACATCCTTTGAGAGACATCCTTCCTTTAAAAGACAAGGTGGTAAATTTTCCTGTAGCTTCCCGAACCAAAAAAGCAAAAGTAGGAGAATTTGACTAGGAATGGACAGTATTAGTAACCAGAAAATCCTTCAGTCATATATGGAATGGTTTTAGGATTTGAACAACATTAAGGTTAGAATTTTTATTTTCCCATTCATTTAATATATTCATTTTAAGTGGGGGGAAAAAAAAAAAAAAGAGGGAAACCTCTGGAATTAGAGTCCAGGTAAAAATCCATTCATAGCACTGAATCCTGCAGCAGCTGGCCAGGATTTTCCTGAGAAACAGCATGGGGTTTATTCTTCTAGATGACAAGTGGGGAGACACTGAATATATATTCTGCCTGCAGTCCTCATCTCTTCTTGATGCCTTCACATCATAAATGCCACTGTAACTGGGGAAAAAAAAAAGCTTTCTCCACTTTCCTACACTGAAAAAGCAACAAAAAAGGCAAATAAATGAGTAAATGATTAAGTAGAAGAGCAGTCATGAAGGAAATCTAGTAAGGGTTAAATGAGAAGAAAGGTAAAATATTTTCTGGCTTCCTCAGAAGGGAAGTCTACTCTCTGCCCTGATTTTAGGAGAGAGGTGTTCATCATGTGTTAGAGCTACAAAGCAGTGGATGTGACTGGCCTTTCACCATGAAAACCAGTATGACTGGTTTTGTCCTCTGTACAGGAACAAGTATCTAACTTCACTTAGATTTAGTAATTTACAGCCTGAAGTTCTGACTGTTTCATAATTCACCCTCTTAAACTTGTCCACCCGATGTTCTCTCCATGGGGTAATGGCAGTCAATAGATACCTCCAGGCAGCTGACAACCTTCAGGTACAATTATCATAAATTTTTAAGATTAACTCTAATAGAGATACAAATCAAAATATAAATAGCAAATCTCTTCTCAGAAACCCCTTCTGTAGGCACTCCAGATTCCAGGTGCATTTGGATGTGTTCCAGCATTTTATCACCCAAGGATACTTTCCTGTGTGTGTGGCAAAGAGCAGAAATTAAATTTACTATGTGGTTTAGTAGACAAACTATGTACAATTATGTAAACACACTTCATAATTTTTATTTTAACAAGCCTACTTTTCTACTCTGTGTCTACCTTTGAGCTCATGGTGATTTATGTAAGGGATAGCAAGCTTTAGATCATGCTCAAAAAAGTTTTTCTTGTGCCAAAAAGCAGCTCTATTTCACCACTTGGTTTCTGGGAAAAGAGTAGAGTCCATTTAATTTAAGTGCTTCAGAAGTTTAAAACTTTCAAATAAACATATGTAGCCAAATCATGTGTTCCAGAATCAATGGAGCTAATGTGCACATTTGATCACTACTCCAGTCTGGAGTTCAGATTTTTGGAGCTGGTTGATGCAGTTGATATTTGGCAGAATTTAGCACTTACCAAAACAATTCCAGGCGTACAAAGCAGCAGCTTCTGAGCTTAGGAGAAATGCCTGGCAGCAGTTCATAGCTGTGACCGAGTTCAAATGTTCTAACTGGAGGCCATTAGAAATTTCCTGATCAATCTATATCCCTGAAGTTCAAAAAGCTTCATAAAGTTCACCCTGGGCTTGGATAAACTTCCATCAAATCTAAAGTAGGTGTTCAAGCAGACTGGTTCTGGAATATTCTCCCTCTTGGCATGGGATATGGGAAGCTGCAGGTCCTGAGCCTCATGGACCAAGCTGTGACCTTTGCATGACCACGATATTCACACGCACTGCTCTGTGGCACTGGTCAGCTGCTGCCTCCTGGGAGTTTCCAGCTGACCAGAAATTTGGAAAGACATCACTGTGGTCTGATTTACAAATCAAATGCGAAAAAGAGAATGACGTTTCCTGTGGGTGGAAAAGGAAAAAAAAAAAAAAAA
>VYZQ01030196.1:22143-42606 GCA_013400655.1 Mystacornis crossleyi
AAAAAAAAAAAAAAAGGGGAAAAATCAAAAGAAACCCTGTTAAGTTCTGGTCAGCTCCAAGTTACAGCATATTCCAGAAGTACTTGTCATTTTAAATGATGGATGGCCGTATTTACAAGTGGCAGGAGTACTGTTCTTCGTGCACAATGAAAACTGATGCAGGGGTGCAGGCACGCAATAAAAAAGATAAAGATTTGCAATAACAACACACTTGCCTCTGGCTGCTACAGGAGGTCCATTTTTATGAATTAGCTATTACACCGTGCCTGTTTATTGAACATCACCAACAATGTCTGAAATTGTACAGATCTTGTGATGAAACACGACTTCTGCCCAAGGAACATTTAAAAGTCCTCTGTTCTTCCAGCCGACTGGAGTAGAAGCCCTGTGGGTGCAACAGCCCAGAAATTCTGTCTCTGCAGAAATGAGTCCTGCATTTCCAGAGTGCTTTTTAATGTATCAGTAGCCATTTACATCTTCAATAATAGTGTTGTTTAAGAAATATTGATATTCTCAGAAACTCATCAGCAGAAAAGAACAGCTTGTAGGTCATAATAACCTGTGTGTCAAATATGAAATCCCCCATTAGCTTCAGCAGCACTGAAAAAAGGCACCTGAATGACTGCAGGTTCATCGTTGCCAATTATTGCTTTCTTAAGACCTTTGTTCCGAATGAAATGAGGTAGTGTTTTACCTGGTATCTAGAGAGATGATATCTGAGAGCTACTACCTTTCTATTTGATCTTTGTTCTCAGGACTTTCCAAAAAATATATACATATATATGATGGAAACAGGACAAAAAGACTGTCCTTTCTCACCTGTGCACAACCCCAGGGAAAGATTTCCGAGGTGCATATTATTAAAAAGATAATGCAAAGAAGACATTTCTTATTTTGCTGAATCTGGTTTGTGGGTTTGAAACCTTTTGAAGGCATTTAAGATTTAGAGAAATGGGGTTTTTTTAATTGAAAAAGTAGTATTTTTCATGTAGTAAAGGTTATTTTTTATAAAGAGAAACATGAATTTAATGCTAAGGCACCTAATGCTGCTCGCAGGATAAGACTTCACTTTAGATTGTCAGTAACTGTAGAGTTCCTGACTAAACTAACACTTGTGCAGGCATTTACAGCGAAGCAGATTCGTTTAAATCACCTTGATAATTTCAGGGGCTCTCTGCTTTACTCTGAAACGCTGTGCTCATGGCTCNAGGGTAGATGGCAAAATCTCCCAGAACTGCTCACCGAGGTGATGGGGGTTTGTTTCAGCTCACAGAGAGTGGGAGCATATTCTCCCATGCAAGGAAAACATGGGAATTTAGGAGCAGAAAGAGACTGGCTGAGCCATCAAATCCACTCCTCACACTTGCAGCCATCAGGCAATCGACCCTTCTGGGATAAATAAGACCATATGCGGGTGCATCTGCCCATCTCCAGCTCAAACCAGCCTCTACTAAAACGTGTCTCGCTGCGCTGCTTCGTGCTTGGGAGCGAAAGTTCGCTCTCATTAACAGCTCGTAAAGACAGATTGCAGGAGATGCGCTCGTCCCTTCTGCCTTGTGGCTTGTCAGGCACGGAACGACCCTTTGGTGATGTCCTGGAGCTGTTACACTCTGACATCACCTAAATGTCAAACTTGGGACATCTAAATTGGGGGGGAATACCAAAGGGAGAAAATCAAGACTCCAACTCCTTGCTGACTGAAGGGACTTGAGGGGCGTCCAACTCCTGGGCTCAACCAAATCCCCAGATCACAGAGATGCTGTTTTTACTGATACCTTTGTGCCCAACAGCACAGGCAGGTTAATGTGGTACTCTGAGATCAAGCAGGTTATAAAATCTCAGAAGATTTGTCAGTCTTTGTTACAGGATACAGGATATGGCACTGCGGAGGCGGATTCAAATGGGAAAAAGGCATAATTATATTTGTTTGCTTTCTGAAAACATGATTTTTTTGGTTTTATTTTTGCTTATTTTATTTTATTTTATTTTATTTTATTTTACTTTATTTTATTTTATTTTATTTTATTTTATTTTATTTTACTTTATTTTATTTTATTTTATTTTATTTTATTTTATTTTTGCTTATTTTATTTTTGCTTATTTTATTTTATTTTATTTTTGCTTATTTTATTTTATTTTTACTTATTTTATTTTATTTCGTTTTACTTCATCTCATTTCATTTCATTTCATTTCATTTTAGTATATACATTTTCCAGTGTGAGTGCTGCTGCTCAGGCACACAGAAAGTAAGCAATGGTGCTCATCTGTGTAAAAAAGAGTAATGAATAATCTGTTTAGGATCTCTTGCTTAATATTCACCATACCAAGCAGTGGTTGTGAGGACAGAGGAATGGAAGGTAGACAGTGGGATCAGGAAGGGTCGTTCAAAAGCAGGAACACTGGAAAGAAAGCATCAAGGATTTGGCTAGAGAAAACGAAAAAGAAAAATGTGGGAAGAAAAAGCCCAAGCGAAAGGTAGAGAGTTAGAATACTCAAGGCAGGAAATTAGTGTGTCACACAGATAGATAAGAGGGAAAATAAATAGGAAATAAAATAATGGGAGAAATTGCTGATTTCTGTATAGTCACGGGGTAGAACCACAAACCCAGGAGCTGTAGAAACAGATAAAGATACAAATACTTTTCATTTCTAACTCCAAAGAAGTAAGATAAATATTTGTCCTTGCTCTGCTAAAGGGAAGCATCTGCATTCACAGCTAAGTCAAAACTGAACTCTTTCCTTCCAAGCAGTCAACAGATATTTTTTATCATTTCTTTAACAAATATCTTGCTCTCTTTCCTTTCATGTTCCAAATATATTACTTATGCATATTTAGTGTTTGGAAATATTCTAATGTATTCCATATAAAGCTGATTTTCTTGAGGGCAGATAGAACCAAAATTTGGTTCCTGGGCTTGAGTAAAAATCTTCCAGGGTTGGAACAACCTTAGAGCCCCTCTAGTGATTTACAGACTTGTAGACATGTTTAGCTCTGTTAGTTTTAATGGCTTTATTTTTTTTTCCCGACTTTTCTTGATTAGCTTTAGCTTTCCTTTGCAGCCATGAAATTAGGCGTATTATAAAATTAATAATTAGCTTCATTACCTTGAAAACATAATTGAGTGTTCCAGTGGGGCAGTTTGAATGCTGGCCCATAAATATTGAATAATGTGTTATTAAAGGTCACTTTATGAAGGGTTTTAAACAAAACATATGGATAGAAAGAACTTTCAGCAGCAGCAGACAAACCAATATTTTAATTTTCAAGTCATTGAGGAAACACTGGGCATCTTTCCTTTTTTACCCACCACTTCAGAAATGTGCCAGAGGTATTTAGTAATTCAAATACAATTAATCAAAGTCATTCTCCATTTGAGAACATGGAGAAGAAATAAATAACCTTAAGGTATTTGGTTTCAGTAGACAGGAACACTTGAGATAAATCACTGTGCTGCTTCAGCACACCTTTATTCTTCCTTGAAGTAAATCTTTTCTTCCAAGAGAGTTTTTACCTGTTTTCATTGTGCTTTTCTTTTCTTTTCTTCTCGGCCAATTCAATCTTTATGGGAAAATGTCACTTTCAATCACTTCTGCCTCCTCCCTCCTAATTTCTGACCTCCCTTTTCAAACTGCTGCCTGTTGCAAATTACAGTTGCAGTAAAGGTTCAGGAGTGTGCAGTAAGTAATATTTGTTTCTGAAGATAACCCCCCACAATTATAAGACAGCCTGAAGAAAGACTGTTAGAAGAAGTTATTTTGATAAATGGGACATTTGGAAATGAATCCACCCAATGGCAAAGCTCCAACTTAACTCCAAGAAGGTAACGATGGAGTTTGCTGGTGAATTCCCAGGGATGGAGATGAGGCTGAGAGGCTTCTTGGTTCCTGCACCCTCAAATTGGTCCTTCTTGAAGTCAGGAGTGACATTCACTTTTTTCCAGTCTTCAGGCATTTCTCCCAATCACCATGATCAATCAAAGACTATTGACAGTGGCCTCAATGGCATCTGCCAGTTCCCTCAGCACTTGCAGGCACAATTCCATCGAAGTCCATGGATTTACACATATCCTGTTTGCTTAAGCATTCCTTGACCTGATCCTTGTCCACCAGGGATATGTCTCTTGCTCCAGACTGTTCCACTGAGCAAGGAACAGTGGAGATGTTCCTTGCTCAGTGGAAGGAACATCTGGGAAGGAACAAGTCCCATCTCTTGGGCTCGGGACTCCTGAAGGCTGGTCTGGCTCGTGAAGACTGAGGCAGATTTAGGGTCTCAGCCTTTTCCATGCCCTGTGTCACCAGGTTCCATTCAGCAGCAGGGTCACATTTTCCCTGGCCTTCCTGCTGTCACCTACATTTACAGGTGACTCTCCTGTTGTCTCTGACATCCCTGGCCAGATTCAGCTTCAGCTGGGCCTTGTCTTTACAGCTCCCCAGGCAGATTTTTGGAAAAAGATAAGATTAGAACAGGGTGCCCAGAGAAGCTGTGGCTGCCCCTGGATCCCTGGCAGTGCCCAAAGCCAGGCTGGACACTGGGGCTTGGAGCAGCCTGGGACAGTGGGAGGTGTCCCTGCCATGGCAGGGGTGGCACTGGATGGGATTTAAGGTCCCTTCCAACCCAAACCATCCTGGGATTCTGNTTTTTGGAAAAAGATAAGATTAGAACAGGGTGCCCAGAGAAGCTGTGGCTGCCTTGGATCCCTGGCAGTGCCCAAGGCCAGGCTGGACACTGGGGCTTGGAGCAGCCTGGGACAGTGGGAGGTGTCCCTGCCATGGCAGGGGTGGCACTGGATGGGATTTAAGGTCCCTTCCAACCCAAACCATCCTGGGATTCTGTGATTATTTGCAGTTCATGCGTCATCACTAACAACAACTTCATTATTTTCCCTCCTATAGCATCACATTGCAAACCACCGAGCAAACTGGAATTGCTGCTTAACAACAGCCAAAAGTTCACAGCTTCCAGCTAGTGAAGGGATGGATGCAGAGCTGCACATGAGGTTTTGGGGACTGCACAGAACTGTCAGACTTAATCTGCCCAGGTCTTGAAGGTGACCCTCTGTAGATGGTGACATTTTTCAGGAAGCCATCAGAATAGTCATGTGTCCCAGGAGGCGCCTTAAAAGAGAAAATTGAAGCAGTAAAAACAGCACAGCAGGATTTTAAAGCTATGGGATAAATCACATCCTTCACAAAAGTGGGTCTTCTTAACTCCTGAGCAGTGTTAAAATTCGTCATGCTGTAAAAATGATGGCAACACATTGTTTTCATTGCATCTTTCTCAGCATCAGAACTCCCAGGAGTTTGGGATTGGGATTATTGTTCTCCTCCCCACAGCTGTCATTAACTACTAGTTTGGTTAGTAAGATCAGATCCTCAAGGAGTCATTTAAGCAGAGCAAAACTGAGGCAATTTTTTTCATATAAATATTCATAAATTTCAACAGTTGTAACCCTAAGTTTACCTGTGAGGTTGACAAATGAGTCAGTCCTTCATCCTCCAAAAAAGGGACAGAAATTGGAAAGAAATACCCTCTCTTCCTACCTCCCACTGTGCCATCAAAGAGTCTGTAATGCAGAAAAATGGAAGATAATTGTAGAGGTTCAAAGAGTTTTATAATAATGTTCCTTTTTTCTGTTTTAAGAATAATAATCACAAATTGAGTTATCATAACAATTATTCTTCACTGCAATAAACATTGCTGGAGCAGTTTATTAAAAATAGATTCCCATTATTATAATTTTAAATCTCAGTAATAGCCTCAGCCAAGAAGCCTGTTGGGCTTTTTCTTCTCTTTACTCCTAAATTATTGTGCTGGAGAAAAGAACAGCTATTAACTGGGAAATATTGTGATAATCTTTGCATCCCAAGTGCTATTTATGTCTGGGGTTCCTTTGTGGACAGACCACTTACTTGCATCCCCTGGCAGTGGAGTTCATGCTTGGGAGAAATAACATCTGACAAGGGCTTGAATGGGAAATATCTAGAAAATTTTCATTTCTTGCAAGTTGCAGAAATCTCCTTTCCACAGGGGGACTGCAAAACTCAGACCCCCAATTATATTTTTCTCTTTTGCTAATCAGCAGTAAAAAGAACCTTTGCTAATATATGACATTGTCCTTAAGGGTTAGCTTGACTTGGATCAGGGATTTCTCTGCCTGATGTCACAAAACAAGTTCAAGGTCATTTTTGACCATCCAACCTCCTCAAAAGTGTGGAGAGATCACATCAGTATGGAACCCCTGAAGGACTAAAGCTTCCCAAATATGATTCCAGAGAAGAAATGTTGCTTAGGGGGTATATCAGACTAGTGGATTTGCAAATGCAATTAAAGCACCACAAGATTTTATATCTCAGAACTTGCTCCACAAACTTTCAGCTGGTGAAAGGAACCAGTTTGGGAAGAAACCTGCTCGTGAGTGGGAACAAATGGAATTTTTGAAGAGGCAGACTCTGACAAAAAGATTTTTCCAGGGACTTATCTCACAGCCATGAAGATGTCAAGAGCACCTGACTGATTTCCTGGGTCCTTCCACCTGCACAAAGCAGGAGCCCCCCTTCCCCAAGGCCCTGCTCCACTGGAAGCACTTTCCTCATGTTGTCCTTATGTTCTTGGTTGGTGGGCAAGGGCAGAGCTCCATCCTCTCCATCTTCCAGCCCTTCTCCTTGGCCCCCATGTCCCAGAGGAGATTTGGCCAGCTGACACTGCCTTTTAACAGCAGCCCAAGGCCAGACCAGGCCTGCTCTCAGCCAAGCCCTCACCGTCCAGATCTGGACACTTTTTGGATTTTTACAGCTGGGCACCTCAGTCCAGCAGCCCTTAAGCCTACTGCGTATTAACTAGGAAAAAATACTGATTTAACCTCTCCAGCTTTGCTGAATGATCAGGTTCTTTCAGTATTTCAGATGCCTTAATTAGCATTCTTGACCCAATTTAGAAGTTTCTCACTGCTTTGACTAATCCTGATGATTGAACAGCAAAGCCTTAACGTGTAGACAAGCCTTGAGCTACAGAATGCAAGTACTTTATTAAATGATTTACAAGGGTCCCTTAAATGAAGTCTGGATATCACCTGCAGTGCCTAAATGTTGTTTTAAACACCCAAGCCAAGAAACAAATCCTCTCTCCCAGAATTCAGTCGCTGCAGCTAAAAATAAGCTGCTTAGCATAATGAGAAAAATAAGAACCACGTAGCAATAGAAAGGCACAGTATTTTTCCAGTGTCAGCCCCGTAACCCGAGATGTGACCTCTTTCCCACTGCCCTGTGAGTTCAAGGGTGAAGGAGTTATTTCCCTCTGACACAGTGACTGGAGTCTATTTCAGGACTGAATTTCTGGTGGAAAGCTGCTGACAGAGCTCCACCGGCCGTGGCCGTGACTGAATCCAACGCAAATTCAGCCACTGGGGATTCAGCAAAGGCTGGGACTCCTGACAGCTCACCTTTAGCCTCCTTTTCCTATGCCTATTATATTATACTGCATTGGCTGAAAATGGGGAATAATTCCATTAATGCCATGGTTTCCAGGTCCAAAACTGAATTTCTTGAAGGTACAGAGGAATCTGTGTATCTTGTTGTTGTTGTTTTTGTTGAGAAATCCCACAGCAAAGTACACAAAGGCTGAGATATGGGTTGTTTTCTGTCTTAGTTTTACATTTGCACTGTCTGGTTTCAAATACAATAGAATATATATTCAAGAATATGGATATGTATGCACACATTGTATATAATGTGTGTACAGAACACAGAAATCACCATCCCGACTCCACAGTGGGAGACCAGGATCCAGTTTTGAGAGAAGTACATAAGGAGACAAATCAAAATAAGCAGGTGGAAAAACAGAAGGACAGGCACGGAGTGGGGAAAAAACCTTCTTGCCATTTTTAACACTACATTTTTAACAGTAGTAAATACTCTTAGCGTGACTGTTAACTTGTATATAAACTTACACTTATGTGATGTATCCTGAAATTACTCCCCTAGATGAGCATCTCTAATGTTTCCATGTTAAATCCTTCTGTGCCTGGAACACCTTCTTTTTATTTTCTACTGCACTGTTGGAAAAGCAGGAGCATGTCACAGAGAGACAGACTGTGCCATTTGCTGCTTATCCTGGAAATGGCACATCAGTGATGAGAGGAAATTGCCTTTATCTCGTCTCAAGTTTTATTTCTGTGGAGTATCAGGAGCTTTTTCTCCTTCAGCTGAGAAAAGCTGAATGTTCTGCAGGGATGAAAACCATTTAATTCTGCATTTAATTTGACGTGACTACATACTTGATATCATTGGCTTTCATTTTTATTCTGGTGGATTTACAGACAGGAAGGCTCACACTGCAAGTTTTTTAACCTTGCCAGTACAATAAAAATGAACTTAAACAGGTTCAGATCAGAAGCTGAAACTTTCTGAGATCAGAAAGGAAAACGGTATCGGTGTGAATCTTGAGTTTAAATAGGGCAGCTGTTCAGTTACAAGGTCTCCGTGCAATTGTGATGTGAAAGTTCCATTTTAGGTGCTATAGAAGATGTCTGCAAGCTAAATTCAAGTCACTGATGGCACTGGAACAGGTTTTCCAGAGAAGTAGTGGCTGCCTCATCCCTGGAAGTGTTCAGGGCCAGGTTGGGCTGGGCTTGGAATAACCCAGCCTAGTGGAAGGATTTGAAATTAAATGATCTTTAAAATCCAACTCAAACCCTTCTATGAGTCTATGATTAAAGTAATATAAACTTTTTTTTTACAATTTTCACCTATGAACCAGTGATACTGTTGGTAGGAAGACTTTTTTTTTTAACTAGAGAAGAGAAACAAGTGGTACCCGTTCCTCAAAGACTCTGTGAGGAGCGTGTAGCAGCACAATTACCTTTTCCTGTTGCCTCCTAATTTATTCTTTATTTTTATTTGAAAATTAACACTGACTTTGGAAATATACAGTATCCCAAGCTGCACTGGTTCAGGATGCTCTTGGGGTTTTTTTTCTATTTCTTCTAGACTAAAAGTTGCATGTTAAGGAAACTCCCTCCCTTCCCCTTCCCCCCCAAGAATGCCCATTTCCTATCTTTTGATTAGCAACAAGATCTTTCTTATTAAAAGTGAGTTTTTTTTTTTTTTTNCTTCAATGAGTATTTGTCAGGAATGTCATAAAGACAGAATGGCCTTCTACAAGAAGTGCCAAAATAAGCGAAAAAATGCTGAAAGGGTCACACTAACAGCACTACAGAGTCATTGTTAACTGTGTAACTGGAATCTGGGTAATATATCGGTGTGAATCTTGAGTTTAAATAGGGCAGCTGTTCAGTTACAAGGTCTCCGTGCAATTGTGATGTGAAAGTTCCATTTTAGGTGCTATAGAAGATGTCTGCAAGCTAAATTCAAGTCACTGATGGCACTGGAACAGGTTTTCCAGAGAAGTAGTGGCTGCCTCATCCCTGGAAGTGTTCAGGGCCAGGTTGGGCTGGGCTTGGAATAACCCAGCCTAGTGGAAGGATTTGAAATTAAATGATCTTTAAAATCCAACTCAAACCCTTCTATGAGTCTATGATTAAAGTAATATAAACTTTTTTTTTACAATTTTCACCTATGAACCAGTGATACTGTTGGTAGGAAGACTTTTTTTTTTAACTAGAGAAGAGAAACAAGTGGTACCCGTTCCTCAAAGACTCTGTGAGGAGCGTGTAGCAGCACAATTACCTTTTCCTGTTGCCTCCTAATTTATTCTTTATTTTTATTTGAAAATTAACACTGACTTTGGAAATATACAGTATCCCAAGCTGCACTGGTTCAGGATGCTCTTGGGGTTTTTTTTCTATTTCTTCTAGACTAAAAGTTGCATGTTAAGGAAACTCCCTCCCTTCCCCTTCCCCCCCAAGAATGCCCATTTCCTATCTTTTGATTAGCAACAAGATCTTTCTTATTAAAAGTGAGTTTTTTTTTTTTTTTTACGATTTGAATTTAATTTTAGTTTTCTAAAGCGCATTATTTGCTTTGTGGTCCATATATATATATATACATACATACATATATATATATAAAGGCTGCAACTATTAGACTACACATGTTTTCTGTAGCTTTAGAGACATTTAATTGAGATGTAATGACTGAAGAGTTTTATGCCTAAAGCAAGGATTACATTTATCAGTAAATTTCCAGCTACTTTCATGTTCTTAGAGTCGTAACTTCAATATTAAATAGTTAAAACTCCCAGCAAGAGTTCCAAATCAAACCAAAGATGCTTCATCCACTTCAATTAACACAACAGATATTTTAGAGCAGTTCTGTCGTGTCCCTAACTAGAACCCCACTCCTGCAAAAACTGGATATTTAATTTTGAAAATGCCAAATAATTTCCCCTTCGCAGTGCTGAGACACAGTGTGTGTGGGTTTTGCTGTCAGCCAGCCCAAGGTAGCGAGCACCAGGGCTTTCCACACAGGCAAGAACAGATCCAGCCTTGCTGTAAGGTCCTTGCAGACATTGACAGCCACTCCTGATTTAACTGACTGCAGGCTCTGTTATTTCCCCGTGCCCAGAGGACCCGAGTGCAATCTGAGCTCTGCGGGAGAGCTGGCACTACGGCACCTGAGAATGGAAACCAGCTCTTACCTGCAAGAAAGGTCATGCTTGTGCTCTCCTTGGAAATTAAAGCAGGAAATCACACCTCTAGAGAAACAAACTTCTGTTTCAACAGTCCTAATCTGACTGTAGGGATGGTCTGTGCCATCCCGGGGAGAGCTTTATGTGCTGGCCTTCAGAGCACAGCTCTGCAGATGTATTTCAGTGTGGTGTCAGCATCCCTGATTTAAATGTGAGAGCTGTGAGAACCCCTGGCCCCAGGGGATTAATTAACAAAAATGCAATGATGCACCTCGTCAGCATCACTCAGGGGGTTCAGACTGATGGACACGGGGAGCCTGGGTTACAGTAATTCACCCCTAACTCAGCAGAGCAGCAGGGCAGTGCTGATATTGGTTTCCCTGCTGCAGCCTGACCTGCCCAGCTCTATCAGCAGCGTGTTTTGCTTTCCTGCTGCCGTGGCATGGTCAGGTTTATCCCTGAATTCACTGGAATGGCTCAGAGCCTGGAGAGGTCAACAGAGTGGCTCCCGCTGATTCCAGTGAACCCTGGGTACTCCTCACCTCTCCAGCCTCTGTGCTGAATCCAGGCTCCCAACATACCTCAGGAATAAACCTGTTTCCATGGAGTCACTATCGATTTAACCCCCAGCTGAAGTGATGTTATCATTGAACAGTTTCTGTTCACGGCATCCAGGACCAGCAAATGAGTTTTAAAACTCCAGCCTTGCTAACCAGGGCCACCTCATCGAGTTTCTTTCAGCACAGTTTTCCAAGTATTCCCAGCCCCTGGGCAGGAGAGTGCTGTCTCAGAACACCCTTAAAAATGGATGAAGCCGCTTGCGTGACAGGGCGCAGACAGGAAGGGAGCACTCCTGGGCTTACCTTTCCTGTCACCATTTCATTATTTATTGACAAATTTGCTGACTTCAGTCCTGCAGTGGGTATTGATTTACACAGTGAGGCCCCTTTTCCACTTTTTTATAACTTAGACACCCCATTAAATCCAAACAGGAGGGCATCAGGTGTGCAGGTGCACCAGCCCTGTGAGGCTGGACATCTGCGTGGCATATCCACAGGGTCTAAACCCATCTGGCCCCTGGAGTTAATCAATTTTTTCCTCCCTTACTCAGCTCGGTGTCAGAGAAGCCCTGAAAAATATGTCAGTTCTCCTTAAAGTTACTTCTGGAAGGGACAAAGCATCTGGCAGGTCTTTTGAAAGCACAGCACTAAAGACCCAAGTTCTGCTTAGAGAAATGCAGACCAAAAACGTGCTTCAATTCCTGTTCCATTAGATCTTCCAGGAAGAGGTAACAATGTGATAATCAAGGCTCCTGCCATCCTCTCAGGCAGCTGCACAGTCTGTTATGTCAAGGTAGTTCAGATGGATGATCTCAGTTCAGCTACAGCAGTCGTGCTTTTGCTTTAAGACATTTTGATCAAAGGCTTTTTCTTGGAATCAGAAGGCTTAAATCGAAATAACAAAATGAATCACCTTGTTAAAAAAAGGAAAAAAAATCCACATTAGTTGGAATCTTCATTTTCAGTCACTTAAACCTAATCTCCAGTAAGTAGAAATCAATTTATGGTCTTGCTGAAATCAATAGAGTCACTGATTTATGGCAGCAGCAAATTTGGCTCCTGAACTACAGATTTACTGATACCCTGGTGTTCCTTAAGAGATAACTGCAACGATTGTAGTCAACAGCAACTGTTGTTTTTATTTTGCTCTGTGAATCACAGCTGGTATTTTGAGTATTTTCATGCAAATGCCAGTTTTGGCGGACTGCAACGTGCAACATTTAACTAGGTGTTATAGATCTCCAAACCGTCTCTGAGGGAGCAGTTTTTGTGGAGAAAGATGCCAGCTATTAAGTAACAGCCCTGCGGAGGTGACAGGGAATTCCGATTTCTCCATCCAGAAGTGGGAAACCTGGCTGTTTCTCGAACATTTTTCACCTATTTCGGTGAAAAATCTAAACAGCATGAGGGTGGGGTGTTTTGCTGCCTGCTGAAACACAGTGAGCAGCCCAGAGGCTGTGATGCTGTGGGTCGGAGAGCCAGGAAGGGCAGGTTGGCAGCTGAAAGGCATCCAGACACCTTGGCCTTGTCCAGTGTCCTGCACTCAGTCAGTGTAAAAGTGCCCCCCAAATGCTGAGCGCTTCACTCATTTTTCCTGGGCACCTGAGCAGAGGTTGGGGCTACTCTGGGGAAGGGCAGGACTCGTGCCTGCTCTCACAGCAGCTTTTTCACTGATGAGGAAGCTGTGCCCTGTCTCCTCCCTCCTCCCTTTCCCCTTCTGCTGCTTGGCTGCTCCTGAGAGTGGAATTCAAGTTCTCAGATCTTCTGCCATTTCTTCTGGATCGCTTTAGAGAATTATTAAATCCTGTTTTTGTCTTGAAGAAGTTGCCTCAGAAGGAGCCTGTGAGCTCCTGGATGTGCTGATAAGGGTGTGCTTCTGCTGACAGAGAGTGGGCTGAGGTTCTCATTCATTTGGCCAAGTCAGAAATTTGCATGTTGAAATCCCATCTCCATTTCAATACTGGCTCGAGACAGTGGAGCCCTGGCATTCAAAGCACCCTTCAGAAACTTTTACTCTGCACTTGTGGCGTTTCACTGCAAGAAAATAACAACTATGCAACGAATTGGGAAGGCGGTTCCACACTGAGCAGGTCCTGGCATCTGTATCAGCCGAGCAAGGAGGTGCAGGACTGATCCTCTTTACCTCCCGCTGCTTGGCTGAGCAGGACACAGCACCACGGTAACCAAATAATTGGTTTTATTGCTCGTTAGGGGTGTCTGTCCCTGGTGCTGCAGAGTGCTGCGAGCCCTGCGGGTGAGGGGGTGGTTTCGGCGCAGTGCACCAGGAGGTCTCCAACACTGACAGCAGCAATTGTGAGAAATGTTACTGCTGCTATCACGCTGGCTTCAGACCAGGCTGCTGCTGTCCAAGAAAGCTTTGCCCGCTAAGTTTTTAATGGTGTGTCAGTTCTGGATGTGACAAAGGCCTCTGAGCATCACTTACAGTCTTTTTTTTTTTCGGCAAACCTCTCACCTTGTCCTTGCAAACCATCCGCTCTTTCCTCACTCCTAATGCAAGTTTTCCCTTATAGGCAGTCCTGAAAAACAGCCTGTGAGCAGCAGCAAAGGCTTCACTGATTTATTTACTGTGCTAGCGAGCTGGAAAAACCCACTAAATTTTTTTGATCAGCATAAACCTGAGCTTAGAACTACGTCAGCAGCTCTGTCTCCTTTGCTTCCTTTCAGAGGAAAACACAATATCCCATCAGTGCTTCCCCTCCCAAAGCCAGCGCAAGCCAAGAGATGCCCAGCAGAGTGGGACTCCCCTACACACACCCTGCACAAGGTCCTACTCTGCTCCCAAATCAACAAAATTACATCAGCACCCTCCCTGAGCTAACGGGGCTGTGTGGCTCCAACCCTGGCATGGTTTCTGATCCCATGGGATCATCCCAGGGAGATCTCTGAAAGCTTTTCTTTTTTGGCCACTCGCTCTTGAAGCAAGATGTGTGAATGCCCTGCTGAAGCAGTCTTACCCTTACCTTTGTTAAATGAAACATCCTGTCGTAGTCTCCAGCCCTGCCTCTCAAAACTTTCTGAGATAATCTCTCAAATAGCGTGGAGTTTCCTCCACATGGCAACCAAAACTTGAAAACCCTCGGGCTGTCACCGTCACTGATGGTATCTCTGCTGGAGTGTTGTGAAGACAAATTGCTTTTGCTTTAGTGGAGGCTCTGATTCATGAGCAAATGCACAGAGCTCTCATGTAAAAACTTGGTAAGAGCATCTTTTTTGCAGTCTGTGATGATCCTTGTATTGAAAATAGCACAAATCCTTAGAATTATTTTTTCTGGAGTAGATGAAAGAAAAAAAAATGCAAGCTCTCTGGCATTTGAAAGAGGAATGAGGTAAATCTTTTGGGAGAAAGGAGTGCTTCTCAGCTTGGTTTAGTTCTGCAGAAGAGACAGCTATCTTGAATAAAATCCAAGAAAAATTCAGCAGTGATGTTTTTCCCTGCATGTAGCCTGTCAAATTCATCCCAGTCCTTCCCACACCTGAAGCTGACCCCTGGAACACAGCTAAAAATATCTGTTGTTTTTTTGCAAAGTGTTTTATATCAGCTTAGTTGTACTGAAATAAGGTTAAATTATTTTTATTCAGTGCTGCATTAACTCAGAAAACACTCCCTTTTTGGTAGAATGTGTTGCTTATGGTAAATGTCACAGTAAGTGATTTTTAGCATTTGTTTACAAATATTTATTTGAACTAACATTTTCTTACATGTACTATACTAAATAATTCATTAGAGGGTTGGCCATTAAGAAAAAAAAAAAAAGACTGAGGTAACTCTGGCATAAATTGCAGCATTCAGATTTGACTGGATGTTTATTATTTCAGTACAAACTCAAGGTTCTTATACAGCAAATTCTCCTTTCTTAAGAACTGCAGAATCACTGAAAGGTCGGGGTGGGAAGGGACCTCTGAAGATCATCCAGTCCAAACCCCATTTTTAAAAATGCATCAGAAAACTATAGTTTTAGAATGTCTTTTGTACTAATTAAGCCAAAATGCATGAATTATTAAACATGCTCATTTGCAGTGCTCATGCACTTGAAAGGTTTGCTTTCATTACTAATAAGGCACAAACATAGCTGAAAAGAGGTAATTAGAGCATCAAAGGCAATGAACCATCCTGCAACTTCATAATGCTTTGCCTGAAAAAAACATCATTCAGCTGAATAGCAGGAAACCAAAAAAAATGCCTACACTGTTGTGTCCAGAGGATAAGAACCAAAGCCTTCCCAAGCAACTCCAGAGATACAGCAAGAAGCTTTTATTTCTGCTCAAAAATACCCTCAGAATTGATGCAGGAATGGCAAAGGTGAACCCCTGTGGTTATATTTCAAAAGTGGTGTTTTCAAGTCAGAAACCCATTAGTTCTTCTAAATCAAAGACTTTTTTTTTTTTCATCCTGTGAGACCATTTCAACCCTAGAACAGAAGGAAAAAGTTCCATTCTCAAAATTCTTCTTTGCCAGTGATTTTAATAACGTGCCCTGTTTTATAAGCAGTTGCAGGGAGAGATGCTCCTCGCAGATAAGAAGGAGCATTGGCACTTTTTATGCTGGGAAAATGTGTGCATCACATCAAATAATGAGGGCTCTGCAGAAGCCATGTCAGAGACTGTGCTTTGAGTACCCAGCTTTGGAGAACAAGTTACACTCTGTGGTTTCTCATTACTGAAATCCTGCTGGAACTTTGCCCCCAGACATTTAGAAAATTGCAGTAAAACGACTGCATATTGTTTACACAGATTATTGACTATGCTTTCTTATGCAGATTTAAGGAGGGGGAAAAAAAAGGTCTTTTTTACATAGCCCAAAGCTCTTAAATACACTTGAGAAATGTCTAGACAGCAGCTTGAAAACCAACCTCCATCTCTGTAAGGTTCAATGCTCGTCTTTTTTATAGTCCACTCGTACCCGTGGCTCTCAAGAAGCAGCAAATGTGGCAAGGCACAGAAGCAGCTCCGTGAGGTGCCCAGGGGGAGCTGCCAATGAGCCACGCTCCAGCTGCTGCTCCGCACCAGCTCCTTCCTGGAAAGTCAGCCAAAAAGCAGAAAACGCAGTAGAAAGAGGGAGTGGGTGTCAAATGGCCTGGCTGGTGTTAACTAAGCAGTGGCAGCCCCTCACAGGCCGCGCTGGGGTGGCAGATGCCTTTGGGAAGAGGCTGGATCTTGTGGGAGATAGATTCCTGGAGTGGTTTGGGTTGGAAGGGATGGCAAAGATCATCCAGTTCCAACCCTCCTGCCACGGGCAGGGCCACCTTCCGCTATCCCAACCCCATCCAACCTGGCCTTGGATGCTACCAGAGCAAGTCACAGCTGCTCCGGGCACCCTGTGCCACGGCCTCCCCGCCCTCCCAGGGAGCAATTCCTTTCCAGTATATCATCTAACCCTACCTTCTTTTAGTTTAAAGCCATTATTCTTTACCCTGTCACCCCCTGCCCTTGTGAAAAGTCCCTCTCCAGGTCTCTTGGAGCCCCTTTAGGCACTGGAAGTGGCTCTGAGGTCTCCCTGGATCCCTCTCTTCTCCAGGCTGAACAACCCCAGCTCTCCCATCCTATCTCCCCAGCAGAGGAGCTCCAGGACTGGGTTCAACATAGAAAATTTTTCCTCTTCTGCTGGGGCTCAGGGACCCCTATGGAGCATGGGAGTGGGAGAGAAACTCCCTTTTCTGACCCCAGCTGTCTCTAAACATTTCTGACAAGAGGGGAGTCATCACTTGGGCATTGTAATTACTCGCAGAGTTCTCACACTTGCTGTTGCCATCTCCGAGGTGCATTTTGCTGCCCGTCTCCGCTGGGGTCCTGGCAGTGAAAACCCCACACCTGAGGCAGCCAAACCAAGCTCCTCAAAACCTTTGTCAGTGGGCAGAGACCGGTATGGGGAGCACCACACCCACTCCTGCACTCCTGCCTGTGTCCTGCTGAGGAGGAGTGGGGTAGGAACAGGGCTCCTTCTCCAGGACACGGCAGTGCTGCCCAAGGCACAGCCACGGGGAGCAGTGACACAAGCACTTCCCATCCTGGCCGTCTCCTCCCCGCACGGGGAATGCCCCTTGGAGCAAACCGGCCCCACCACTGCATTTTGGAAGGACTTGGGCTACGAGGGGACGCAGAAGCAGAAGAAGTGAGGTGACCGGGGGGTCGGGGTCTGGGTGCCAAGGGACAGGGCAGGTGTTGGACAGCACAGGTGTACCCACGGGCAGCTTGGCTCAGTGCCTGCAGATCAGTGCAGGGAGCTGCTGCCTCCCTGCTCCTGTGTCCACGTCCTGATGCCCTTCACCCCAGCAGCAGCAACCTTGCTGTCTCAGCTGAAACAGGTCTGACATGCAGGATGGGCTTGGCGTGGAAGGAACTGGAGGAGAATCAGGCAAAGCAGTGAGTAAAACCAGCTGAGGTTAACAGGACTTCTTTTTCAAGAGGCAATCAGAGTGATTATCATCACAAACCTCCCCCTCTCCCTCCAACTCCACGGTGTGTCAGCCTCATCTCGAGATACTCCCTTCTTACTCCACAGGGGTAAAACTCCGCGTGCCGTGAGCCTGTGCTGGAGATGCGTCCAGAATAAAAAACATGGTGTCAGACTGTGCCTGCGGGATTTCTGTAGGAATAAGCACAGATTCTGGCCAAATGCAACTCCTCAGCGGTTCTGTCTGTGACCTGGAATTACAGACAGAGCAGATGCTGTTGGTCTTTTAGGTACTTGCCGTGCTTTGACAGTGGGAAAGCAGAGGACCTGTTTTATTTTAGGTCACTGGACAGCTTTTAGCCAGGCTAGAAAAAACGAAATTGTTATCCATTGTTTTATTATGAAGAACTGCTTTCCTGGTCTGTTGTTTATGCCACTGGCGCAGGTCAGCCTTAATTTCTCCTGCTGTAAATAGCTCATGGAGAGCTACACAGGTGGTGTGGTGCCAAGAGTCTCCTACTTTAAACATTCAGGATGCATCCCATCTGTAGATGAGACTCTGGGTTTGATAACAACCATTAAAAAAAGAAGCTCCATACCCACAGAGATCTGTAAAAAAGGGAAAATACTGTTCTGGATGCTCCCTGCTTTTTTTTTCATACATAGGTGAGGTTACACCATCAAATATTTTTAGAAGGGAATGTCATTATGTGCCTGATTGCTTCTCATTTCCTTGAAGGAACGTCATGAATGCCTAACAGGTCCAGGAATTGGGGGAAATAATGAATAAGAGGTTTTCTTGACAATACAGAAGGGAGGGTTGATGCAAGAGCTCGGGTGCCAGTCCCAGTGCATTTTGTTACCACAAAACCAGCAGCATCTTGGTAGTGGTAAAAATTATTAGTGAATTAAACACAGTGATGATGGCCGACAATTAAATTTTGTTCTACGAGGACAAGAATGTTTCTGTCATATTCAGAAATTTCTTTTAGACTACAACCGTAACACTCTTCATCCATTTTAAACAGCTTAGTCATTCTACTCAAGATTGGGGCTCATTAATTGGAGTTGTGAGGGTTTCCATTTAAAATGTAGAACAAAAATTGGAAATTTACTGACCCTCCACATTTTCCAAGTTTTTGACAAAGGAAAACCAAGACTTTTAGGATTTTGAGAAAAAGTTGTTGTTTTTTTCATTTTATCTCCTTCATGCCGTGAGTGCACGTAAAGCACATCACACTCCTCATTCTATGAAAACAAATATTGACAGTGAATTCTTATGGATCTGCCCAAAACGAGTTTGCTGCACGATTCCGTAAGGTCACAGCATAGTAAATGGCTGACAAATAATCTCTCAATTACAAATTCCGATCACAGATCCTCCCCTTTGGTGGCCAAACCAGCTCGAGTCACTCCCCCCCGGCACGCACCACACAACACACGGCTCAAAATAAAGACTCATTTCTCCCTTTTGCCTCCGCAGGTGATCTCATGCATTTGCCACCCTACCTTAGGATGGACTTTTTATTGAACCGTGGCGTGCAGGGCACGAGCAGAGACCTGGGTTTGGGGCAAGCCTGCTTGGAGCCACAGAAAAGCCGAACCTTGAAGCGTCCCACCGTGCTGGAGCCGATCCCCATGGAGACATCCTCCACGAGAGATGTCCAGTCATGGCAACCTGGTGCTGTGGCAGCGTTACCTCAGCGAGAAGGAGCTGAGCTAGGACAGGCTCAAGCAAAAATTAGCAGCTCGCAAGAATCCCTGCTGGACTCCCGGGGCCACTTGAAAGGAAACAATCCCTACGCAAAATCTTACACCCTGGTATAACGAAAAGAGCATGGCTGGACAGTGGCTGTAAATATTTACACTGAAAAACAAAACAAAACAAAAAAAAATCCAATGAAAGCTACCTTTTTTTTATTGAATTCCAATATTTATAATTAAAGAAGAAGATTGCCAAAATATTTGACAAAAAAAAAAATAATATGAACGACAGACAGTGCAAAGACTCTCTTGCTTTTTTTCTGTCTGAGTGTGAGCTTCATCTGACTGGACATCTGAATTTTTGGGTAAAAGAGTCCAGTTTTCTGATCTTCACAAGCGTTTGTGTTTTTACTGATTTTCTACGAAGTGCATGGAGACTTAACAAAAACATTTTAACTGGAAGTTCCATCAGACAAGATTTAAAAGGGAAAAAAAACCACACAAAAAAAAAGAAAATCACCCTCTTTGTGAATTCAATGGGAACATTGATTTGGAAGAGCAAAAAGTCTTTTGTCATGTTTGCACTTTTTTTTTTTTTAACTAGAAAATGGGTCCTTGATTGTTCTTTTTTTGTTGTTAATTAGGATGAGTGGTGTCAGTGGAGTGAGGAGATTGATTTGGGTTTTTTTTTTAATATTAATTTAATGAGACACTCTTTGCATTTTGTCTATGCGAAATAAAAGGGTCTTCTGCCTTTATTTGTGATGTCTGCTTCCATCACCTTTTGCTGTGGTTCTCCCTGAGTGTGATAATCACGTCAGTGCCATCCTCTGAGCAACGTCTTCTCGTGCCTTGGGAAAAAAAGAAAAGGAATTCAGGGGTCACATTTTTGGAAAAAAATTGGGGTTTGCTCACCTTTTTTTGCTGCCATAGGGCAGAGAGGCAGAAGGATGCAAGCCCTGAGTGCTCTGAACCAAACCCACCCAGGACTCTCAGCATTTGGTCCATCTCACGCCAGGAGGCTTTGGTTCAGCTTCAGTATTTTTTGGATCAGGAGAAATGCGCTGACGTTGCTTTACTTCCTCCTTGGGAATGGATCCTTAGTCCAGTTGGGAGCAGCTCTTACGGAAATCCATTGCTTACGTAAGGACTGCGGGGGGCCTGGGGAGGGAAAACCCAACTTTTCCCATAATAGGAAAAA
>VYZQ01030198.1:0-14186 GCA_013400655.1 Mystacornis crossleyi
TGTAAAAAAAATTATTCAGAAGTTTTGAAAAGTGTTTTGAGGTAGGCACCCAGTCTTAAATACACCTTGGGCAACATCTGAGTTTGTAACAAAGATGGAAATTTGGAAACAATTTAAACAATTATTTTTAAATCAATATAAACTCATTTAATAAATTTTTGTGGCTCTCACAATTTTTCATAAGTATTGTTAATGGTTCATAATACTTTACAAAAATTTGGAAGAGGAACATCTGCCAACAGGTCAATGATTATCAGATGTGCATTATTTGATGATTATAATTGAATTTCTTTCCATCAAATCCACATAAAATTAGCCTTCAGATGAGTCTGTACACCTAGGGATTTTTTGCCTGGGAAGCTGATTTTACTGCAGACATTACTATTGGATTCAGTCTGATATCTATTGAAAGTTCCTCAGTTCTCCATTCATAAACACAGGCTGAGATGTCTAGTGTTTCTCCAAAGAAGGATCTTCCCTACCTTGTTGCCAGCCTGTGGGACCAATGTGTGAAAATATCAGAAGTGTTTTAAAAAGAAAGAAAGCTGTCAGAAGTGACAGAGGAGAGAAAACTGAAGTGCTTTGAAGGGAAAGGAAGAAAGCATAAGAAATAAAGGCTTTATAAGAAAGCGTGATGGAGAACAGAAAAGAATAACACAGGAGAAAAAATGAAGCAATCTCTAATACAGAAACAGTTAATCTTCTTAGTTGTCCTTTATATTTAAACTAAAAAATCCCATTCTAAAAACCTGAGTCAAGATTGAGCTCCAAGGTGTGGCTACTTCTGAGTCACATGTAATAATACTTTGATACTGCATCGAAAAAAATGTTCAGGTGGTTTAGCAAAGTCGTTGTGGGTTTCGGTGCATTACAACTCAGAACACTTAGAAAGTGAGATTATTAATCTGCATATCAACAAATGATGGTGTTACTGTGCTTATGAATCTTGGACAGTTATTTTTCTTCACTGCATAGAAATATTCAGATTTAAGGATGGCTGACACTACTAACCTGTAATTTCTGTCTATTCTTTACTAAACTTTGATCATGCTTTAGTGAGTCCCCTGTGCAGCCCTTAAGAAGACGTCTTCTGCAGTTAGCAGGCAATTTAACCAAAAACCTTATTTAGCTTTCTAGAAACTGAGAGCAGCCTTCATCTGTGGAAAGCAGCAGATGGCAAGTAAGTTGGCTGCCAGTAGCCAGGGAGAGTTAAAGAGATATATAGACCCTGAGTGCAATTTACTGAGGACAGCTCTCAATGGTTTACTCTAAAATTCTTTGTTTAAGCACAATTAATGCCAGAACCACTGCTTTCACATGACTGGGTTCTGCAGCAGCTATTAACATTATTATTCCAAAACACCAAGGGAGTAACACAGTGCTCTGTGAGGAATGATGCATCTTTCTTATAGTCTGTAATTCTAGCATTTCAAGACATTAAAGATCACTTTCAAGTACCTTAATGATGTGAGCAGATTTTCAACAGCTCTCGGTGGCAGTTGCAGGTTGCTGACAGAGCCACTAAAAATCCAGCAAACTTTGTGTAGGTAGTCAACAGAAAATTAGCTCTTCTAAAAAATGGTCATCGACTTTCAAATTCTGAATTGGTCCAAAAATTTGGACTCATTTTACAAGGAACGAAACTGAAAATTCAAGGCAACGTACAATCATAAGTTTTGCCTGCCCTGAATCTGACATGGTTTAAGAGTATCCAAACTTGACTTTTCTGTATCATGATTGAAACACCAGGTTCAAACACATGGTGGCTGGAGGATTGCTAGAAAGAAGGGATGCCGAGCACTTTGCTCAAGGCTACAGAAGAAAACTCAGTGCAAGGATCTGAAACAAGAAGTGTATATCTATTAAAAAAAGCCCCAAAACTAACTCTCCCTTTGCCTGTCCATTTCTGTGTCCTCAGAGGCCATCTGCAACATAAAGCAGATGCTTTTAAATCCATTTAGAAGGCCAAATGCAGAAAGGTAATGAATAATATGTTACATTGTTTTATAAAGATTCATACTCGACCAAAGCATTTTAAAAGATTTTTTGACTAGTGTAAATTAGAGCCCTGTAGACAATAATGTAATACCATGATCATTACTTGACATGTGCTCTGTGCCACAGTGGAGAAGACTGTATAGAACTAAGGGTAAAAAAACATGTCTTCTCTGCTTTTCTCTTTCTAGTCTTCTATTCACCTCACTAATTGAAGCAATGCTAAATTGTCATGTGCTTAAACTTTGAAAACATCAGACAATAGAACTAATCCAAATCTATCCTGAGTACTCAAATAGAAATGAACATTAAGAGCAAAAAAAAATCTTTGTAATGGCTTGTAAAGACTCTGGATTGAGCTCTTTCAGAGGACTGTTCACCAAAGCAGCTAAGATTATGACCACATGGTGTAGCCTAACAAGCAACACAAACCAGTAAGTACAAGGCAGTAGCAGATAAAGGGAAGGGATTTGTTCTTCTTACACTCCCTTTGCAGGGCACTTTCCTTCCAACATCATAAATTTCTTAAAGATCTCACACAGGTTTGTTTGTTTGTTTTTTCTTTTTCTTTTTTTTTTTTTCTTCTTTGCCACGAAGGACTTCTAATACCACTGCAGGAAAAAGTTCTTCTTTTATGATTTGCCTTTCAAAGCTTTGTCTTCTCTAGTCCCCTTGGTGTATGTTTCATTACACCTTTTTGTACCCTAATCAAGCAATGATGGGTCACAGAAAGTTAATAAAATACTATATTCCCTGCTTTTTACAAGGTTGATGTGTGGCATATCCAGGAGCAACACAAGCATTAAATGTCAGCATTGACTATTGTAAGAAATAGGTTTCAGTGGTGGCGTAGATTATTTTTTTTCAGAGGAGGATTGTTTTTTCCTCTTTTCCATACCAGTTCATGGCATTGTTTTCTTTACAATGATCAATTTTTTGACTGTCTTCAGGAACTGGGAGCAGTTCACATTTGAAGCATTTACATTAGAGAGAGTTGAACCAATGTAGGTACCTAATTTCTCACCTTTTGTGCTTTCATTATTTTTAATTTCTGAAAAGTTGGTGCACATACAAGGTCAGACTGCTGGCATTATTATAGGAAAAAACTGTGCATGCAGCCCCAAAACTAACATTATTTATAGTGTTATTTTCCAATTGCTCTGGAAAGACAACATTTTCACATCAAGACTCATTCCTGTAACACGCTCAGCTCAATACTGGACACCCATGTTGCTCCCAAACATCATATAAACATTCTTGCTGTTACTATATCTTCATAAAAATACCAATTTTTAATAAACACAAATGTATTGTGAGGTATGAAGACGGACCAAAAAGGAAAATTTAGTCAAATATTAATAAATCGTAGTAGTATTTGATTAAATCAAATATTAATAAATCGCCTAAAAATCNCTGTTACTATATCTTCATAAAAATACCAATTTTTAATAAACACAAATGTATTGTGAGGTATGAAGACGGACCAAAAAGGAAAATTTAGTCAAATATTAATAAATCGTAGTAGTGGCTAACAATGTAAAACCATATTATACAGAGTACTAGTAACCATACCATAAAACATTCCCTAAAATGTCATCAAAAGTCCAATCAGGTCATAGCTACGGGCATTAAAAGGCATCCATTGAGCAATACAGGTTAAAATTCAAGATGTATAATTTCAAAATGTGAAATGAAAAGGGGTTGGAGATTTGACCTATTTGTCCGATGTTATCAGGAATGTCCCTGCACAGTATATAGCAATGCTTGCACTATGTCCAAATGAACAAACTAGTTGACTGGGTTACAATCAATAAATTTTAATTCCCCAAACTTGAGCTAAAGGGCTGAGAATATTTTCTTCACATTAGGACATTACACAGAAAGATACTTATGCACAGCCTTTAGCTGCAAATCATTAAACTTCTCTTTAGAGGTCCTTTGTCCCTACAAAACTAGATCACATCTCTTCAAGAGCGCATGTCACGGAGCATACAGATCCACTCTAAGAGATCCCTTTGCAGCTGTTCCCAATCTTAAATCACAAGGGAAAGCTATTAGCAAGGAGAAACTAATGAAATGCATTTCTCCACTTTCATTTCTTTCTGAGCTCTTGAATCTCTTCAGATTAAGTTAGAGTCCACTGAAGGAGGATAGTTGTGTCAGATCAATCTGTACTTCAGTGAGAAGCAATTAGCACCTCTTCACAGCAAAAAATTCACAGAAAAATGTGAGTTAGCACAAAACTAAAATGTGCTTTGTGCCCTGTCTGGGGATCTGTGCACACTTTGTTGCCAGCATGTACTTCCCCATCAGAAACTCTGCTCTGAAAATGTCAAGACATTCTGTTACAAGATACGGCTTTATGTCTGAAGTGTAATATCCATTAGTCCTAACTCATTCTGCCTCTCTGCTACAGGAGGAAAAAAAAGAGTTTTATCTCTGCAAGCCATCTGGATCTGCAAGCCAAAATTATAGTTCCCTTTCCTTAGCCCATGTAGATCTGCAGGCATTAATGGATTATGTTTTTATGCTTCTGTACGTATGCTTCTGTACTTGGGAGTTCCCAGATGAATGTTTCTAAAGCTAAGATTCCAGAGAGAAATATCTCAATTGTTACTCAAATTTTGGTCACAATTTGAGATCTGTGGAAGGGCTCAGAGGAAATAAAGAGTTTTTATGTAAAGCAATGTCAGAAGCAAGTAAATATTTCAGCTAGAACTTAGTTGTTCACTGGTTCTCAACAAACACATGCATCCAGGAATTATATGTTTTAGGGTTCAGGAGCAATGAGCTGCAGTGAACTCTTTCCTGATTACCACACACTGCTGCAGCAGTGAAAGGAGTAGTTATGGACCCCCAAAGAGGTTATGATTATAGCAAAAAGAAAAGGAAAAGAAGAAGGAAGAGGATGAAGAAGAAGAAAAAAAAAAGAAGAAATTGAAAAAAAAAGACAATTTTTTTCTTGTGATTGTTGCTATGAAAAGAAGAAATTATAACATACTGCATTAGTATTGCTAGTATAATAAATTTAATTTGAAACTTTATGACAATATGAATTTTCCTACTTCAACTCACACTTTCATGGATACAATAAGGATCGTTTTACTCAAACTCAGGAATTATTTTGATCATGATTTCCAGGAAGGCTCACACAAAGAATCATGAATGACAAGAGGAAAAAATATTGTAATATTGAGTTATAAACTCTATGATAAAACCACATATGAAGAAAAAGGATTATTTGTTCTCACTGTTTTCTGAGATCTGTAAGCACGCAGATTTTACTGTAACAATGAAAAAATAGAAATTCTTTAAAGAATGAAATTTTCCATTCATTATAAAAGTTCTACAAGCTGCATAATCAGGCAAGGCAAACAAGACTTTCACAGTACACCTGGATTAGTCAATAATTTAATTTTAAATATATCATCAGATGAGAAAGAAATTAAAAATCTATAGTTTCACTTATTTTTACATTTCTACACATTTTTATTCTCTCTTACCTCATCCCAAATCAAAGCCTTTCAATATTTGACCATTCTGATGGAAGCTCAGTGTCATAGAGAGACATGAATATCCTGACTCATAGAAGTATACATTGCTTATGAAAATTACTTCATTATAAACATTTAATTTCTCAGTGATTGTGTCTTTTCAAGATGTATTTGCACATCCTTTTAGAAAAAAACATTCACTATTTTTACTTGTGTTACTATGAATGATTTATATTTCATAATCTTGGAGGACTACACAGCAACAATATATTAGACACTGTCTTTGACCTAAAAGTCAGATCTTTGACCTAAAAGATTCAGGAACCTGTCAGCATCTGTACTAATCTTTGCTTTGGAATGTCTGTATATGTAAATACATAGTTTTACAGTACTGTTATTGATGGAAAAAAGAATCAAATGTTATGAAATTGTTCCTCCAAGAACCGAAACCTACTCATTCATTCCCAATTCTACATAATCCTCTCAGCTAAACTATTTTCAAAATAAATCTTCTTTTCTCTCCAAAAAGGGAACTAAATATCTCAGAGAGTTGATAACTGTCTTTAAAAACAATGTTCCAACTATACAGTACCATGATAGAGAGATAAGAGTTCATTATATGTCATTTCATAGAAACAGGAAAAATCTGTTTCTGTAGCATAATGAAGTGTCAAATTTCTAACTTCCAAAAAAAAAACCCCACCAAAGCAATATCACTTTTGCTGTCACAGAACTATCATAATGAGCTCACCTGACTCCAAAAAATAGGCAAAATGACAGAATATCCCAGGCTATGTGTCCATGAATTTGCTAACACCACCCTTCCAATACTTCTGCTATAGGACTCTTATTCTGTATTATATCATTTCCATTAACTTTTCACACTTTTCCCCTACTCTTATTTTTGAATGATAAAAACAGAAAAAAAGAGAACTCATATGGCCTGAGTGTCCTGAAAAAATTAATTTGAAAGAATAAATACCTGCCTACTCTTTCAAATAAAAGAATTGTCAAATGGAAGACAATTGGATGTATTCACAGTGTGCACATCTTTAACTCCCTTACCTTTTTATTTTTAATTTCAGAATATTTTCTCTCAAAAAATAAAATAAAAGAAATCACTGTTTGGCAGGAAAGAAAATTTTTCTCTGCTGCCATCAAAGAATCCTGCATAATTTCACTCAGAAATCCACAATCTTCTTTTTTTTCCCTCACCAAAGGTCTTTTGAGATTCCAGATGAATGGCTTTCCCTTTAAGCACCCTCAAAGAAATGGATAATTGAACTAAAATGTTCATTCAGCCAGAAACAGAAATATTTCTGTTTGGAAACAAAAATTTGTGCAGTCTGTCTTTGTGTGTTTTAGTTTTTTTAAACATAACTCCGAAAAACACTTTCAGCAGGTATAAACTATGGAATACAATAAATCAAGAATGTAACAGTGGTCTCACAGCTTGAACATGGAAAATTATGTCATCCAGATAATGTAAATAGATTGAAAATAGCACCAGACACAAGTAAGATTGCTGTGGAATAGTAGTTATAATTTTGAAGGGCAGAGATATATCATTTCTGCTGGAGGCAAGAACCTGAAAGTGATTTATCAATACCAAAGAACTCCTATGAAAGATTGTTATTTCTTCCCTCCATCAAAAAGCTAGTTTAATAGTTAAAACAATTTTCAGGGAACTGATAATGACTTGTTCTGCAGAGACATATCATAGTGGGGTTTGGTCTTCATATCTCTCCCCCAAAATATATCAGATTTTAATTGCTGATGAGAAAAATTCTGTGGGTAAAACTGGAGAGGCCCTTGCTACATTTTTCTACTTTATTACTCAATCTTTCTTACTCTTACAGGATTATGTAACATCTAAACCTATACTTAAACTCTTCTAATACCAAGAAATTAGCATCTTAATAGTAACAAAATTAAACCTCTTTCTCTAATGTTTTACTGTTAAAATCACTCAAATTATTATATTCTCATCAGTTCCTCCAGGACACACACACATGGAAAACTTCTTCAACCATCTCTTTGATTGAGCAGCTATTCACAATAAAAAGATTTCCTCAGAATGAATGGGACTATTTGCATTTATCAAATAATTTAGAATCTTCCAATTGCTCATCTAGAACGGCTAAGAGAAATCAGTTGATTTAAAATAGAGCAATAATACAGGTTTTTATAAGGAATGTGTGACATATTGTCATGGTTTAACCCCAGCCAGCAAGTGAGTACCACACAGCCACTCGCTCACTCCCCCACCAGGAAGACTGGGGAGAGAATCAGAAGAGTAAAAGCCAGAAAACTCATGGGTTGAGATAAAGAAAATTTAATAGAAATAGAAATCAGAAGCCAGGCACCCAAGCAGAGAAAAACAAGGAATTAAATCACTACTTCCCAAGCGCAGGCAGGTGTTCAGCCTTCTCCAGGATAGCATGGTCCCATCAGGTGTAACAGTTACTTGGTGTCGTGGTTTAGCACAGCTTGGTTTTTAGTTAAGGAGAAATCCACCAGCCACAGAAGTGATTTCTTTTGCAAGAGGCTGCTGACAACTTCAGACCCGACAAAACCAATCATCTGGCTAGTTTGAATATTGACAACTCAGTTAAGCCACTTAAGAAAGCTTGACACGCCTCTGTGAACCACATTTAAGAACTAACAAAGCCTGGGAAAGCTCTCTTGCTTCCAGCTTTTGGACAAGTAACTGGAGGGCCGGTGCAGCCCGTCAGTGCTAGGCACAACCCTGCCCCACGCAGCACTGGCTCGGCCAGGCCGGCCCGTGGCGCGGCTTGGCTACAATCCCAGCCACTTCTGCTCCGTTAGAGCAGCCCCCACAGTGCGGCCACCAAAACTGAAACTTCTACACCGAAAAGAGCTCCAGCCGCCGTCTGGCAGAGACCAACAGAGAGAGACAAATTCCAGATGCAAGGCCCAGGTAAGATTAACTCTTTCAGCGCTGTAGAATTCCCCAGAACAGATGAAACCTGCAGACATCAATCCTCTCCCAAGTCAAACGAAAGGGAAAGGTGAAGGCACGTGAAGAAAACACCATAGAGACACCAAAGGCAGTGAAGAAGGAAGAGCTGAAGCCCAGAGAGAGGAGAAAGTGGAGATGCTTCAAACCTGGAAGCTGAAATTCTTTTGTAAAGCTATGGTGATGAACTATGATATATCAGAGTACCCCTGTAAGTCATGAAAAGCGTGGGGGGTAGAGTGTTCAAACCGCAACCATGAGCAAAGGTGCCTGTGCTGAAACAAGCAAACGTTGAAGTAGCTGTGATCTAATAGGAAGCTTGAACATGAGTAATGAAGACCCTTTCCCCTAGAGAAGAAGACCTCAGTTCCCAGAGATGAAGATGATCCCAGAGATAGATGAAGAGAACCTTTGCTTCTGAGCAGCCCATCCTTAAAATGGTACCCCATTAGCTAAAGATTGAACCTTCAAAAACAGTTGTGGGGAAAGCTGTAAGTCGAGGGAAGGGACTTTCACATTGAGTAGAGAACCATCTCCCAGGTGGCTGATTTCGCTGTGACATTGATGCCACGAAAGAACTGTTTCTTGTGGAGGAATCTGCATGGCTGGCAAGAGAGACTCCTCTCCCTAAGCAAACTGAAGAAAGACTATTATAGAGGTGGTAAACTGACTGAAAAAAATCCCAAGTCTTGTCTCTTCACATTGTCAGTGGGAAAAGAAAGAAGAGGTGGGGGAGGAGAAGTGTTCTGAAGGTTTATTCTGACTCTTTCTCTTTTTCTTTTAGTTCTGTTAATAAAGCTTTCTTTACATTCTTTGAAGTTTTGGGCCTGCTTTTCTTTCTCCTAATTCTTATCTCACAGAAGAAAAATAAGTAAGCAATGGATGTGAACCAAAACACTACACTTGGGAAGACAAACACCATCAACTCCAAATGTTTCCACTCCTTCTTTCTTTCCCCCATCTTTATACAGTAAGCACGACGTCATACGGTCTGGAATATCCCTTTGGTCCTGGCTGTGTCTCCTCCCAACCTCCCATGGATCCCCAGCCCTCTCACCAGTGTAGAAGTAGAAAAAACAGAAAAGGCCTTGGTTCTGTGTAAGATCTGCTCAGCACTAACGAAAACATCTATACATTATCAACCCTGTGTTCAGCACAAATCTTTATTGGATTACTTCAAAATTGAAAGCAAGGTCTGCACTATAATTAGAAAACATAAGTAAAATTGAAAATGGGAAAGTAAAGAAGGAAAATTTTAATTGGACACCTCTGTCTGTCTGGTCACAATAGGACAATAGATTTCCTTTGTGCATGAAAGGATATTTCTTTTAAGACAAATAATAATTGTATACTATGCTCAGTCAGAGAAGTCTTGTGTTCCTTGCTGCTGCATATGCCTAGGTATCCCAGATAATTTAGACCATTCTTTCAAAGGATGTTAAATTTTTCTTCTTAAGGTGATGTGACATGTGGTGAGTCATTCCAGGATCTATAGAAAGAATCGCACATTTAAAAGGTTTCTTGCATGGACATCTCCTTTATAATCAAAACCTACATTTGAATACATTGAATTTAAGTCCATGTAATTCCATTAAAATATTCTGTTCTTCCATCTAAAAACAGATACAGAGGGGGAAAAAAAGGAAGATGGCTGTTTTGGTCTGGATTGGGGTTTTTTACTACAGGTGTTTGGGAAGCACAATTCGTACCTAATAGATCAAACACTTTAAAAAACCCCGTAAGTGCAAGCTGCAAGTAATAGCTCTGAGCAAAAGAACCTAGGAGGAGAAGAGTCTGAATAAAAGAAGGAACTAAAAGCTGATGACTTGTGGAAAAGCCCTCTGCTCCGGCCTCGAGTTTTTCAGCCAGTATGAAGAAGTATTGACAATACTGTCTTTCTATATGTGGTTATCAGAGGCCTACCCTAATGTCCATTGATTTTTTCCTCCTTTAATTCTGACCGTCTTCTAGAATGTGACCTAGCTGTCCAAGAACTGTTTGTCTGCCATGGAAAAACAGCAAAACATATGCAAAATCCTTTTAAAAACAAAAAATAATGCTTCAAAAAAGACAAAGCTTACAAGACCCAGGAAAGGTATCAAACAAAAAATGCAGATAATGTAGTTAATATTTATGTGAGCAGCTGCAGTGTTCATTCTAGCATACTATAGAAATTATTAAACTTTTAAATTATATTTCTTTCTAAAACCACGTTTGGGATATATATATAAAAAAATAAAATATAAAAAGTCAGTTTATTAAAATTACTGAGTGATTTATGATAAAATATTCATAAATTAATTAAACATAATTAGCATTAAAATATAGACATCATTTAGATGTTAATTAATTTTGTTTCCCTTATCTTACAAGAGCACATGTGGCATGTCTTGCAGCAAAAGATGCTATACCAAAATGTCCTCTGGAAAGCAACATATTTTAAAAACCAAAGACATGCTCAGAAATGCTTTCTAAATACATTTGCCCTACTAAGAACTCCAAAAGAATGTAATTGTCATTATATTTGACACAATGATGTGTATACAGAAAAGGACATGAACCTCTGACTCCAAGTGATCAAAGAAAACTTGTCTATTAACCTGTCTATTCAGTCTCCAGACACCAGTTACCCAGCTGTACCCTGACATTGTTTTTGTCTTAAATCTCTTTCAAAAGCTATTTCTATTGCTGCCCTTTGTGTTGTCAGTCATGATGGAATAATGCTTACTAGAAAGTCAGGTGTCCTGAAGTGTTTACGCATTCTCCACTAAGAAATTTGAAATAAACAACATTTCTCAGATTGGAGTTTAGAAAGACATTTCAAAAATTAATCAAAACTGATATCTGTAAATAAAGCAAATAATTTTGAGACTTCTTAGTTTTTCAATATTTAATTAAAATAACAAGCTAAGGCCAACAATATTTTCAATCACCAGCCCTTTTCTTCTCCTGTTAAACAGCCAACTGCTCTTCTTTCGTGAAGGTATCTACTGGGCCTAAACTTCCTGAAAGTATTTGGATCACATTCTGACCGTTCTCAATTCAGATTACCAGGTAATAGACAAAAATATTATTCCAGATTAATATATACAGGAGAGATGGGCAGAAAATAGATAATGTTTCCATTTCATGTACTCCAAACTGTCAGGTACCTGAAGAAAAGAAGGTTTAAATAAGTTTAAAAGGTAGAAATCCATTATATGTAGGTAAATTTTACTTACACATTTTCTCTAGGAGTCACCAGGGCTTTGACTACTCCTTGATCACATCCTTAGTTTAGACAAGATTCTTATGAGAAATTCAGTTTTGTTTGATGTCAGTGGATCCATTTTTACTCTTACGGTTCATTATGTGCTAAAATAGTTTATTTCCATATGAATAAGAAGCATTTCTTCCATGGACATTTTTAATTCAATATCCAACCAGAATAAGACACAGGAGAAAACACTGAAATAAAATAATCTTTAAAAGTATCATAATCCAGAGTATTTTTAAACAAGTTGTAAGAAACAGGCTATCCACCAGGAGTGGAGAAACAGTAAATGCAGCATGTATCAGTGTCCATAAAAATAATTAAACTTTATGGATGGCAAAGTCATGGATGTATGCAGTAGCACTGCAATGTATTTTATATTCATGCAGATTCAAAATATGAAATATGGTCAGAGGAAATATTTCCTTTTAACCTTGAGGTCTGAAAAATGATAATTCAACTTGATAACCATTTTGCTGCAGACCTTATTAGGCTACAAGCCAGACATTTTATATTAAATAAGCCCATATTTGCATAAAGTTGTCAGGATTGGGGTTTTTTTTTTTCCAAGAAGGGGGTTGGAAGAACATGTTCTTAGGAATTATTGTGTGTGCAGAAAGAAAGAAACATACTTAATATTTTTAAAGTTGATTTGTGTTTACAATATGTAAATGTCCTTTTATTAACTTCAGTTTTCTTCCCTGAATGTCGGGGTTTTAGGAGTTCTCCTTCTGTTTTTCTTTTTCTCTTAAATAATTTTCCCCATACGTGTTGCCAGGAAACAAATGATCTGAAAACAGGGGGAGGGGTTCAGCTGCCTACCTTCTTTTACCCGGGGTTTTCTCATGTAGGGCAGAGATGCTGCAAGATTTGGACTGGGATAAAGGGGTTGGGTGGAGACCCTAGCCCTCCTGTTCTCTCATCCTTCGGAGCGGAGAGAAGCTGCTGTCGCTGTGGGGAGAACTGATCATCACTGCGGGGTTCTGCCTTCTGCTGCCTTCCNGGATCTGGGTCTGTTTGGTGTGACTGCCACAGTTACTGTTCTTTGTTTGCCTTGTTTTATATACTAGTAAAGGACTGTTAGTCCTGTTCCTCATATCTTTGTCTGAAAGCCCTTTAATTTCAAAATTATAATAATTTGGAGGGAAGGGGGCTACATTTTCCATTCCAAGGGAGGCTCCTAACTTCCTTGGCAGACACCTGTCTTTCCAACCAAGACACTGAAATATTTGAAAGCACTTTTTTTTGTGACCATTCTGGCTGAACAAATAGAGTCAGTGTTAAATGACACTTCTTTATTTCCTGCTGTTCCATAATGATTTTTTTCTTATCAATCAGTGTTTCTGAAACATTGCAGTTTGATAGCAAGGAGAGCTCAGAAAGTCATTTTAGATAAACTACCAAAGACAGAGAGTTATAAAATGCCACAGAATGAGTAGAACATCTGAACACAAAAGTGGCCTTTCTGATATAATTTATTACAGAGCACTTAGGAAAGTTAACATGAGGGAACATAAAAATTACTGCAATTGAACAAACTAGTGAACCAGTAAATATAGCATTTTCTCCCTGGCAGTAATGAGAAACAAAGACTTTGAACTATTTTCTTTCTATTTCCTTCTCCTTCTTCTCCTTCTCTTTCCCTTCCCCATCCCCTCTCTTCTCACTGGGGAAAGTATAAGAACGATTCAAGGGGATTTAAATTTGGTTTATTTACAAAACTTGTTTACACAGAGTATGAGTAGCTAAAAATGAAAACAAAACCCCATATTTAAAATCACCGCATTTAACTGACTAGAAATATATTTAATTTTTTTTTTCATTTTATGAAAAAAAATTAATTTAATGTTCTGAAATATCAGTTCTGAAATATCAGGGAAAAAGTTTTTTGAAATCTCCAAATACTTGAGAAAAATGGAAAAATGGGTCCCTTTTTAAATATTATTAAAATTCAAACTGAATACTTAAAATGGTTAAGAATTTGCAACTTAATTTATAGTTGGTATATAATTTTTTACTATATGAGAATTTAACAATTTTTAGCACAATTATGAATTAATAGTGATTAAGTACTTGACAAGCTGCATAATTAAAATAATAAATTGCTTGATGTACTGACATTGTTAGATCATGGAAGATAGCGATGAACTAATTCTAAAAAGCAAACTTGAAAATTACAGCTGAAAGGGGAAAAGTCCTGACTACTTAAGGTTCAAGAAAACAGCTTGAAGAAAGTGATGATAATTCAGTGTTGCAGTTCTTTCTATGGGCCAAAGCTGTCTGCCAGGGAAGGTTGCAGGCAACCCACTGCAACAATTCAGTTAGCCAGAATGAGCTGGTTTTTCAAGTACTACTCTTGACTCTTTTGACTGAGCTTCAATCTTAATATTCGCAGGTCTGAAAAGAGAACTGTGTTCCTGATTCTCATGCATTCTGCATTTACATCTATCATTCCTGTAAGTTT